>JASSUY010035550.1:30446-51849 GCA_032466535.1 Forpus xanthops
GGCCGGGCTGCAGGGCTCGTCAGCGGCCCCGACGGCGCCGCCGGCGCTGCGACGGCTGGAGCGCCGCTTGCGCCCTCCTCTCTTGTTGTTGGGCAGCTGCTGCCGGTCCGGCTCCTCTTCGCTGTTGCTCAAGCTGTCGTCGGCGGGGGAGACTGGAGAGTTTGACTCGTCCTGCTGCATCATCTCTGGGGGCAGACGCGAGAAGCGGGCCGGGAGGGGGGGGAGGGCAGGGAGAAGAGGGGGGCACCTAACCCGCCAGCTCCCCCTTGATCGGCTGCTTCGCTGGCCTGCGAGGAGAAGGAGGAGGAGGAGGAGGGAGGGAGGGAGGGAGGACCTCACTTTGGGGGGAGGGGGAATGGCATCAGGATCCAAGAGTCAAAAAAAAAAAAGCCAACAAAAAAATTCCCTCCCGGTCCCTCCTTGGAGCCCCTTCGAGGTGTCTGGGATTGGGAGAAAGTTGAAGACTTGGAGGTTCTTATAGCTCCTGCTGGCGGAAAGTTTGGGGGCAGCAGTGTCATTGGCCTGACGTGGAGAGGAGGGACTTTTGCTGAGTTTTATAGGAAAGTTTCCGCTTCCCCCCCTCCACGCCCTCCCCAATTATTTTTTTTTCAAGCCATTCACGAGTGATCTGGCCTCCTTCTCCCCCAACGCCCCCCCTACACATCCATCCTTACCCCAACCCCTTTCTCGGCTTCCCTCTCCGCTTTTTCTCCCCCGGGCTCCTTCGGCTCGAGCTCGGCTCGCGGTGGTGCTGCGGGGCCCGGGCAGGAGGTGATGGGATGCCTGTGCACCCACCCGGGGCTGTGGACTGTCCAGCGGGGCCGCTCAGTGCCCGCGCCGGGGGGTGGCTGCCCTGGGGTACCCGGAGTCGCCCGTGTCGCTAGGGCTCTCCCCTCCGCAGCGGGCACGGCTAGCTGCGAGGAGGAGAAAACTGAGATTACCCTCGGGGCAGCTTCCAGGCACATCCTAATTTTGTCTCGCTCTTGCACACGCCGCTCTCCTTTCACCGAACGCCCCCGGGGTCTGACTTTGCGAGGGAGTCGCACATTTCTGGGCTGCGGAGGAGGGAATGGTACAGCCTCGTCCTGTCATGCTGGAGGGCTGCGCTCGCTGAAAGCCATTTCCGAGGTGGTAGCAGCGGGGAAACTAAGCACTGGTTTCGCACTTAGGCACCAGACCTTGAGCTCGTCTTAATAGAGAGCCGGGAGGATATACATCCCCAGGCTGGCATAGCGGAGACAAGAGGGCTTGTAGACCCTCCGTGCCGACACTCCGTGCCTACCGACCGCGCACAGCAGCTCGCCCTGCCTGCAGGCGCCCGAGTCCGGCACTTCCTGGGAACCGAGCTTATTTATTTTAAATGCTCTTTTATGTTTGCAGCCCAAGCTATTTCTCCCCATCCCCCTCTTTTGAGCCTCCTTCCCCGCTCTCCAGCAGCACAGAGCAGGTGGTGTGTCTTTTTAACAACAGCTCAGATTCAAAAGGGAATGCCTGGTAAGGAAAGCTAGGAATTGCCATCCATTAGTAAATGGGCCGCTGCACTTTTGCTGCAACCTGCGAGGACACCACATGCCACCGCTGTCGGCCGTTTCGACGGGGCACATCTGGGCGCGGGGATGCGCTTGAGGTGGGAGGGAGAACGAAAGAGCAGAGGAGGGGTGAATCCTAGAGACAAAAAAGACGAGACTTCTGGAAGAGCGTTGTCTCCTGCTCAGGGAAAAGAGCTGTCCATCACCTCTGCCTGGGGGCTCTGCTTCTCCGTGTAGAGCCTTCCTACCCCTTCCGTTGCGAGGGGCCAGGACCCCGGGGCAACCGCTGCCAAGGGGCATCGGGCCTTACCCGTCGTGGCTAATATCCCCTCTCCCCTCCGCAGCACCGGCGGGAGGGAGGAGCTGTCCCTCCTCTTCCCCGTTGCCCCTCAGTTAGCTCTCTTCCTGATCTTCCATGCCATGATGTGAGCAAATAGCTGTCTGCCCTAAACCTTCTTTCTGGAGAGACAGCTGGAAGCAGGACCAGTAGAGGAAACAGGGACTGATTTACACGGAAGCGAAGGCACACCGGCATGCAGACCCACGGTGAGCCAGCACAGCTTTCTTGCTTTCATCCTGTTGCTGCTGCGTGTGCTGCAACACATAGGCCTCTCCACTCCCCTTGACACTACAGCTTGTACAGGGAGCTTCAGGGGTTCCCTTGTGTTGGCAGCAGCTGCTGTCCTAAGGTAAGAAGAACTGTTTCTCCTTCCACCTCCCTCTCACCAATAATTTTGGCTGTGCCCAGAGGCTCCTTGCTCCTCTGGAGTGTTGAACAGTGTCCTTATAGAGCAAAGGTTGGAAACAGTAGCTGTGAGCATCTCTGGAGCCTTGTCTTGCCTTGCCTGCCTTTCCCTTTTTCCTTTCTCTCCCGTTCATCAAAAAAAACACCAAAGTGCAACCCAACCCTATGTGACCATCACCTTGCTGAGAATAGATGCTGGGGTTTTGCCATGGGACAGGAGGAAGGTACGCAAGTGAGGCAAGGACAGGTGGAAATGGAGTATTATGTGGTTTGGAAAACAAGATGCAGAGAAATGAAGGGAGGGAGTGACTTGAGGACAGAGGATTGGGGTTAACCAGGATAGATGGTTTAGTTTAGGGTCAGTTACTCTTCATGGAAACTGCAGCAAAGGCGACCAGCAGTAGCTACAGAACACGTGATGCTACCTAGGACCTGCACACTGCTGTATGAGCCATGGATGCACAGAGAATCCTATCATTTTTTATTTTGCTTTTTGCTTTATAGTTGACTTATGTCACTCAAGTGTCACCACAGGAGTACAGGGGGCAGGTGAGCTGTGTTGGCAGTGGTCTGGCCCCAGGGATCTCCCTTTGGGCTCTTTGAGGGAGCTTGCCTGGATCTCCCAGGCCTGCTGATGGGCAACAGCTCTGCTTGGTGCTGGAGTGTGTGGAGCTGTCTGGAGGAGAGTGGATGTGCAGGGAATCGTGTCTGGGGGTCTGTATGAGAGGGAAAGGCATACTGGTGTGTTTACGTGTGAGGTGTGTTTGTGTGTGCATGCACATGCATGGCTGATCTTTTGCAATATTCATACATGTGGGCTGGGAGGGAATGGGAGCAGGGACTGTGCAGTGTTTAAAACAAGCCAGTTCAATTAACTTCTGGTTTGTTTTGAAATACATGGTTCTGATGGGGATGGAGGGGGAGGCTTTTCATTCCACAGTAAACCAGAGATCATCATGAAGTTCATACAATGTTAAACTGTCTGTTTTGGACCTCCAAAAGCCACTAAGGCAGACCTGCAAACAACTTTGGAGCATGGAATGAAGTGTATTACGTCCTGTTCTCTGCTATTCATAGGCGTGGTTTGGGTGAGGATTCCCTTTGCTCCTTGGGCAGGCTCTCAAGCCTACTTCACTCTTTTGAGGTGGCAAGCACAGCTGCAAACAGCTTCAGGGCTTTTCAGGAATATTTCCAGGTCCATTCCTGAAGGCTTGCCTGGGCCTCAGCTCAGGAAAATGTGCTGTGGGATCAGTATTTACAAGGGGCACTGTCAGGACACAAAAGACTCTGCAATTTATCATCTATGCAATAATGTGTAACACTGGTAAAGTAAGCATCTAGATTACAGGTGTGGGTGTGAACATGGAACTGAGCAAACTACAAGCTCCTAGGAAGATGAAATGAGGAATAAGCTTAGCAGAATGACATAACAAGCCAGCTGCAACTATTGTTGTCGTGGCTGATAACAAGGAAACAACTGGAAGGGATCTCCCCCAGTGTTATGCTGGCTCTTATACAGACATGTATTTGCTGCTGAGACACCCTCTGGCTGGGACAAGTAGGCTCTGCCTTAGCCAGGCAGAAACACCACAGCTTTTGAAGGGAGCAGGCCCACAGCTTGTTCCTTCTTTGATTTTTCGTTTCAGAATGAATGAAAGGTCTGATTTTGTTTGTCTGTTTATAAATCAGTGAGGAAGTTTTAAGAACTAATGCGCACAAGATCTGGTGGCTGCAATTGCAACGTTGCCCACTGGTATTATGTGCATGCAAACAAATTACAATTGCGTTGTAACAGACTGTTCAGTATTCCCTACGCATTATAATTTATCTCTCAAAAGATGTTCTCTGTGATAAAATACCAAACTGTCACTGGGATTTCTTGGGATATTTGCCAGTGTAATTATTACATTGCTGCACACTTAGAGAGAGGTGCTGTGAGTATTTTTGTTGTGGAAGCCTTCAGTCCAGTGTTTCCTCAGAAGATGTACCCTCAAGACCTGTTCAAAGCTCACTGGAATCAACTGAAGTTTCCTCACTCATTTCCATGGCCACGTATTTTAATTCCTACAGATGCTAGTTGAAATCCTGGTCGAGACCAAATCCGTTCAAAAGGCAAACGAAAGCACCCAGCGACTTTCCACACTATTTAAGCTGCAATTTCCTCTGTATTCAAAGCACACCAGGGAAGGAGCTGCAAACTGTGCCTTCGCACAAACTTGTGCAGAGCAGCAGCAAAGCAGGCAGAAAGCGCATATAAAGGATTTGGGTGCAGGACCCCTTTTCTGCTTCTTTCTCCTTTTTCTTTCTTCCTGTTCACCTCAGCAGGTCACAGAGGAGAGGAGGAGGCAGAGCTGCGGAGCACCTCGGTTAATGCAGCCTTACCCTCGCCCGGCGGGGCCGGGGACCGCTCCGTGCAGGGTGAGCGTCTACCGGGCTGTGCTGCCGGCGGCCACCGGAGGGCACGATTCCCCTCCGGTCCTCGCTCCTCCCGGTGGCAGCGGGCACGGCTCCCAGGTGAGGGGCTCCCCGCTCAGGCAGAGCTGCTCCGACGGAGCCCACGTCCCTCAAAGCTGTGTCACCCGAGTTGCAAGGGCTTGAGGTGCTGCCCGCCCGCTGCCGGCTCTCTTGCACAGATTCCTGCCAAGCCGCCGACGTTTTGGCGAGCCGCGAGTGTTTTTTAACTCGTTCAGAAGGACTCGGGGAGGCACAGCACCTCCGTGGTGCTGGGGAGACACGGGAACCGGCACGCAGATCCTCCGAGGCACACGGACACTTCTCATCAGTGTGCTTCTATCCCACACTTCTTTGCCACTTGCTTCGTTTGGAAGCTCTGGAAAACGGAAGGATAGCACGGAGCCTTTCAAGGAATCAGTTTCATTGTCAAAACGATTTTAACAAAGATTTTAATTTCTCTTTTTTTTAAGCTTGCTGTGGTGTGCGCATTCATCTAAAAGTCCTAACGGCTTGCTGGCAAAGCGGGATGTAACAGTGGCTTTTTTGTTTAACCCCACAGAAGCGAAGCCCTATTGCTTTCCGCACTCCCAGCTTCCCCAAGGGGGTCCCGGGGGTCGGGGCTGTGCTGGCGGCAGGGAGCGCTGCGTCGCCCGATCGCGCCTTTGCCTTGTCCCGTATCCTCCTTTCTTCCCAATCCACGCCTCAGTGCAAGGACGGAAAACCAACGTCCTGCTACTAAACAGCGATCCGACATAGCGGACAGGTGTCCGAAGAAATGAAGATCTGTAATTATTTGCAACACGTGATTTAATATATTTTATTTACATAGGTTTTATTAAGCTCCAGATAGAATTTGTGGCTGTGGATAAGTAGATCACGCTTTTTTTAAGCAGAGCGTGAGTACTTAAGCAGAGCATAAGTACCACTCAGGCTTCCATGCTTAGGAATACTCTACCCAGGTATTCTCCTATTCCAGAGAAGACCAGTCCTTTCTATCAGAAGAGATCAACATATCTAATGCTGTGGTGGAGCTTTGCCCCTCGTTGTGGCTCAGGGTCTTGTTTATGTGGTTTCACGGCTAAATCTGAAAAGACTGCTTAGCAAAACAAGCTTATCTTCACTGCATGGGATAATAATTATTTCTATTAATAATGGAGAGTGTTTGCTATTTCAGCTCCCTTGATTTTTTTTTTTTTTACTTTTCTATCTCTTCCATCTTTCTTGAACTATTTAAATGCATCTTTTCTATATTCTTCCTGCTCCCACACATTACTGACATCTATATATTCAATCTTTCAGTACACTTGGCTCATGGAAACTCTAAAAACTTCAGGCCTTTTTAGCCACAAATTCTGCTTTTTCTTCCAAGGTGGGGGAGAGCACACCTCCACCACAGATGATGGATAAAGCATTCCACAAAACCTTCTTCTTAAGGGTAGACTCAAACTCTTCCTGCAGCTCATGCAATTAGCGTCAGAGTCCTAGAGCAAGATATTCAGTATGAAAGTGGGCCTTTCCCATATTTGCCTTGTCTGAATCCTAGGGAAGAACCCCCTGTGCCTCCTACTCAGTGTGGTCTCCTTTAGACTTACAGTTGCTTTAGGGATATTACAGATGAAAATGAGAACTCCTTAAGTGTTCATTAGACAAGGTAGTAGGTTCTCATTACCTCTGAGGCAAGCAGCAAACTCTGGCATGAAGGAAAGGGCCTGGAAGATCATCCTGTCATACACATATGCTCTCCCAGGCAAACAGACTTATTTTTTATTGATAGCCTGATTGCATGCCAGGTCCACAAGGTGCAACCGTTCATCTCTTCCTCTTACCCCACCAAGACCACACAGGGGCTGACTGTAGCCATGCAGAGAAGGGAAGACTGGAGGTGAAAGGTTCACAGAAATGAGCACCCATCTCATTCTTTCCACAGTTACCTTACTTCTAAGGACACCTGCTTACAGTTAGATCTTCTGAGGGAGCAGGGGTTTCCTGGTTTCGTGGGAGAGGGTTCCCATCTTTGCCAGGTTGCTTTTCTTTTCACAGAAGGCAGTCAGAGTGGAATCAAAGTTTATGTATTTCATTCTAAGTGGGAAATTTATAATTATTTTGTGCTGCAGGCTATCAGCTGTGATACCTAAAGATCTACAGTGCACCATTACCCCTCATTTTACAGCCCCAGTCCCATTTGCTCCCTCTAGAATGCAGGATGATGATTAGCTGACTTAGAGACTGCTTTGGCCCTAGGTCCACACCCTGGTTTTAATTTCTAACAAAAAGGCATATAGTAGGTCACATGATGAAGCTGACTTAGAGCACTGATCTTCAATACAGAACTCCAAAGACAATTTTCCAGCAGAGCTGGTACCTTATTAATATGTTAAAGTAAATTCACACACCTTCACTGTTCATGTGTGTGTGCAGATATGCAAGCATCTCCCTGTATACTCTGATGTCCAAAGAAGCATCCGTATTTGTACCTATGCTGTATTGCAAAATACCATACTGCTTCTGCTTTTGCCTTGAAAGGTATATATATCAAACATGTTCTCTGGCCAAAATCTACTATCTGACCTTGCAGCACTAAAAATAGTTTATGCCAAAAGCAGAGAAATATTAGTTTCCCATTTTAGAACATTTATGCTTGTATTCATTAAGGACTTGGTCCAAGATCCTTTGATGTTAAGGGAAGTCTTTCAGTGGACCTTGGATCAAGCCCTGAAATGGGTCAATTAAACTTTAAATAAAACAAAAATGAAAACCGGTCCAGCCTAAGAGTATTGTTAAATAAAAAGAAATATTCAAGAGGCTGCCTTTAGAGTACAGGGTCATTCATTGTTCCCTAGCGTTTAGCTGAATTTGTGGATTTTTCCATGATTAAAAGATAATCCTTTGCATGAAGGTTGCAATTTGTTTTCAGTCTTCAAAACATCCACATTTTACTGCAAAATAGAAATGCTGTTCTTGACCTAGTAAGTGCAAAGATGATTTGAGCTCAGTGGTGTATGTATGGGCTGGATGCAGTAAGATATAGCCCACATTTTCAAAGTCAGAACAGAGGCTTCATTCCAAAATACTCAGCTGACTCTAGAATATGTTCATGTTTATGTCTCAAGTTATATTTGAGCAGCTTATGAATTTTTCTAATGTGTGATCTAATGTTACTCTTTGCTGTTACACACTTTGCAAAAGGGCTAATTCAGCTCTTGGTGACAGGCAGATGATGTGCAGTGGAATATAGCAAGGGCTTTATACAAAGCAGTGAAGTTTACATCTGCATTTGGTAATTCTTTTCTCTATAACAATGCATAGTATTTTAGAACATATCTTTCAATAACAAGAAAAAAGAAGGCAATATAAAAATAAACTACATTGTCACAGAGTTTACTGCACTGATTCCTTCTACTCATGGTATCAGAGATTTGTGTAATTTGAATGATGTATGTCTGCAGGAATTTTTGCTGAATGAGGATAATTTGACAATAAAACAGTCGTCATTCCTTTCAAAGAGATAGAAGCTTGATCAATTATATTGCAATGGCTTGCAGCCATATCCTATCTGCAGTGACATTTATGATCTATTTGGGTTACCCCCAAGTGGCCTTCAACCTACCTATTATCTGCCAACATGTTAAACTTTTGGTCATTTGAAATCCTTTAGCGTCTTGGAAAGACTCATGATGTTGTCTTCTGGCCAGATTCCATTACGGGTAACTACAACTTTATCTACATTCAATGTATGTAATTGAGTGCCTGTGGTATGGCACACTGTCATTTGGCTCAATTTCAATCAACTAAGATAATTTTCTGTATTTTCTTTGCTATAACATTGTGTCATGTTGCTGTACAAAGTGAAACAGCTGCCACATTCTCCTTCCCAAAGACGCATCCCAGAATGGGCTGTCTCTTCCAAGACAGCAACGTAGCCTCCAAATTGGCAGGTAAAATTTTGCAACACCAAATCCTTCCGTCTGTGGTTTCATGCTGTCAGCTCATTGCAGGAACTAATAGTCTGGTCTAGATGTCAAACTATCTGATTTGTTAGTGTAGCTGGCAAGTTAACTGTCTAAGTCTTAGCATTTCTGTACAGAATTCACTGTCGGTAGTAAATTTCATTCCAAAAAAAGAAGAAAAATAACCACTTTTAAAGATTAGACACACTGTTGGGAAATTATGTTCTTAATGCTAAATCAGATGTATAATAGGAGGTACTTCATAATTGCTCACATCAAGGATAAGGGGCCAACACAAAGGCATACAGTGAGCACTATCAGTACAAGGAACAGCCCTTCATATTCTCACAAACCTAAGATCAGAAGCTAGCTATACTGCTGTAAAGAGATAGAAGATTCTCTTTCATTCCCTGTGGTTATGGGAGACATTGAATTTCTTCACACAAACCTCTCCCAAACTGTTCAATGAGGCAAAAAAAAAAAGAATAAAATGGTTTCCACTGCTCCTCATGTCATAGAGGCTAGCAAAATACTACGTGGCAAAAAGCTGCTGTTAAACTCTGCTCAAGAGCATTTGAAACTGGTATCTGAAAACCATGCTGGAATAGGTGCTACTGCAAGGGCACAAAATGGAAGGGAATGGGTTAGCTGCTCCCCAGTAACCACTGTGGCACCACAAATAGCAGATAACATCACCCTTTTGCAATGTAGATGCAGGAGAGCAGTACCATGCAGGTAGTAGCAGCATTATCCATAGAATGGAAAGAAACGACAGCAAATGTAGCTTGTGCGTTCTTTAGATTTTCACTGATCTTCCATCGTGCTGTCAGGATTTCTACCACACTACTGCAAAGTCTCCATGTAGACATCTTGTCATTTGAAAATATGTCATTGGATGTTTTCAGCAAAAGAAAGGACTTTGGGCATGAAGTCTTCTTTTATTGTCTCTGTGGTCACACTGTATCTTTGGGGTGATATGGGGTGTTTCTGTGATATGTGATTCAGAAACCCTCCCGATAAAGAATGCTAATGGCCCATAGTTTCATGAGAACTGTATTTTGGTAGGGGAAGCAGAGTTGAAGAAAGTGTTATTAGAACTTTTCACTTCCTGTGCCATTCTCAGCTACCTAGTATGCCTTTTCAGCTTAGATGCCAAAACCACTGATCTTAAACTCCAAAATTCTCTGCAGTCAAATACTTGGCTTATGCACTGGGTCTTTCAAAGGATTTGGCCTACAGGACACAAAGGATTCATGCTTTTACTGCTCTGAAAGAGAATATAAGGAATCCCTATTTTGTTTTTTTCAGGAAATATGTTTCTATATTTTAAATATGGCAAGTACCATATGTTCACATCCCAGCTTTTGTTAGAACTCTTTTCTCTCTAAAGGCAAAACTCCATGCTACAAACATGACAGAACTTCTTCAGTATAATGTGTTTCCATCTATAGGTATGGTAGTTGTAATCGGAGAGGGGATACTGTAATCATTCAGTTCCTGGATGTGTGGAACATACAACTGTGAGAATTGACTTATTATGTTGTCAACCCCTGTATGGTTGACAAAATAAAGTGATGGACATGTGCATGTCTCCACATTTAATGCCTTGAGGCTGGTAAAGGTGTTTTCAGCATCAGGACTTGAACTCCATCTTATCAAGGCTTGGTTAAGTAGTTCAAGTACAGTTATCAGTGCTTTAGTGAAAGCTCCATTTATGATTAAAATTTGGGTTCTGTATGTCAAGGAGGTGGCACCTGATGAAGATCTAAACTATCAGTTTAATCGTGCTTGGCAACATTCAAGATATCTGCAAGAAAAATGTAAACTTGCTCAGATGTAATATCAAATGAATTCCATGCGTCTTCAAGTAAGGCAGGGAAAGATCTGAGGTAGCCATTCATCTCACAGCCTCTCAATCATCTTTACCTTTTTTGTTTTTCTTTTTTTTTTTCCTCTTCCATGACCATTATTTATTCTCCTACAACTTCTCTTGCATCTGATAGTTTGCATAGTTATGAGAATCAAGGATGCTGCAGTAACTGCAGCGTTCTGTCATATGATTAAAATATGATTAAAAATAGATTAAAACACCTTTCTGAATATTCGCTTAATGCTCTTGAGTTTTCACGTTATATGTAATAATATTAACAACAAAAATATGAGCTACTTAAAAGTGTAAGCACTCTCAGCTGTCCCAGATGATATTGCTGAGTACTAACTCTCTGATTCAACTCAAAGTTATTTAAGAATAATGTTTAAATTATTCCTGTACTCCAAAAATTTCCTGCCAACTCAATAGCTTAGTTATGTACATTATTCTAAAAGACTTCATAGGAGCTTAGATGGCCAACATCAGGTCCCAGAGCACCTTGAAACATCTGAAACATTTCAGCTTTTGGATAATTACATACTTTTGAGGCCAACCCACATTTCTCTTTGGAAAATGTTTCCCCTGCATGGCTGCAGACAACAGATGGATCATATGATCTCTGCATTGAGTAAGATGGCATAATTCTGGCAGACTGTCAGTTAAGTGAAGGGGGCTGATTTCAGATCCTCATTAAGAAAATATACAACCACATGGAGTGGACTGAATGGCAGAACGTGATCACTGGCGCCAGCTTTAATGGAAAATGTAGCACGCTGTTGCAATATGAAATCTGATGTGCTGTGGCTGGATCTAGCTTTACTGGGTTTTGCATTCATTTTTCAAAAAAATGTGTTTTAATGGAGACATTCTTTGTATTGCATGAGCCTTCTGTCATCAGAGAGAGCAGAGCAGAGGAGGGGTAAAAAGTGAATTCAATGAGCCACCAGCGCTAAGGTTGGAGCAGGGTGTCAAGGCTTTGTTGAGTCTTCTTTTACAAATGCAAAAGTTTCTGGGTATTGTCTGTGTTTTGAAACTTTTCCTTGTATTTCTAATCTTTCATCATATTTATTAGGGTGAGTGCTTTTTGCAACTGGCATTTTACTCAGCAGTACCCAGTGGAAACAGCATGGGCCTTTTCCTTCTTCAGAGCTCTGGTAGCGAGGCTCAGTGCCTTCTTTGCACCCAGATTTCTACAGAAATCTGGGGTTTAAATCAGGACCTAAGAACCTGAGTAGGAATCCCAGGACACTGTAATAAGCAGTACTGGATATGAGCACTAGGTGCACTGTAATCATTGCTCACAGCTGAAAAGAAATGAGGTCGTGGATCTGCACACCTTCATTTCACCATCAAAGACCAAAATAATGACTATGAGTTCAGATTATAACTTTTTAAGGCCCATGGTTTCAGCAAAGAACTCCAAAGAAATCAGAATCTTCATATGATATCTCATCTTGATCGCAGAAAAAATGAATGATCCTAAATCACTGGTTGCTTTAAAAATCTTTGTTAAGCTACCTTTCATCCAGATTAGATGCTGTCTTTCCCAGAGTAACCTGAAATATTCAAGCAGTGATAATGTTTGCTGTGATTATTTATTCCTGTATCCTTTGTGCTATAGTCTTCCCTCTTATAACTGTAAGTTTCAATAGTCAGAATTTAACAGAGTTAAAGACTGCATAGTAATTGAATAATGTTAGGGAAAAAAGAAAAAAAAAAAAAAAAGAAGTATCAGTATCTGAATTGACTTTTCCTTCATTTTTCTGTTCATTTATTTATGGTGAAGATGTTTCATGCACAGATTTTCTCTTTGCTGTGTAAAAAAACATAAAACGCTCTATCTTACCTTGGACCCCTGTAAGACATGAAGCAAGACAAGAAGGAACTGGAAGTAGGATGGAGAATTATCTTCTGCTTTCAGAGCTAAAGAGAGACAGTTAAACCAGCAGAAAACTCTTTATCTCTCTTTTTGAAATTATGGCAGAGGTATGACGTATGGCATAAGTAAACCTAGCATCTCAGGCTAGCATGTGACAATAGCAATGCCTGTCCTTCTGCACTGCAGTGAATCTGTGTGGGAACCAATCAACGTCCATCCATGCTGGAGATGGTCTGTGCCATAGCTATAACACTGAAACCTTTGGAGCACGTTGAGATAGCATAACACACAGCAATTTTAATACATTGTAGTCCTTAGGAGTATATAAAACAATGTGTAAATTGACAATACAAAAGTAAAGATTATAGGAATGCTCCCCACCTTTGACTTCTTTGAAAGGATAGGTGTGCGAGGGACCCCTAAACTGGACTGTGACTGGTAATCAGTGAAGTGGTGGCTGTGAAATGTTTCAGGGTTTCAAAATCTAGTACCAACAAGACCAAAGGATACACTTGAAACTAGGATAGGGAAGGGAAAACGTAAAATCTGGATGAAATACAGGCAAACTTTAAAATCTTATCTGAGCTGCAGTTCTTAGAAAGCTATTTTTTTAAGGCAATTGCAGTTGAATATTTTTATTTGGTTAATTCTTTTAATCTTGGTATACTGCTGTGATGAATGCTCATTTAGTCTACAACAAGCATGTTTTTTGGAGTGAAGTTGAAGAGGAAATAATCTGAACTGATTGTATTGAACAACTTCCTAGAAAAGAGAAAAACTTTTACTGTACTATAAAAAGACTATAACCAGCATGCCTATCTGTCCTTATAACTGTTCTGTTGTATCCATAGCAGGAAAAGCTTGGCTGTCATTGTTGCAGACTGGTAGTATTCAAGCCTAGTAAAAATAACAAATTCTTTTGAAAAGGGGTCTCAGCACACAGAGCAGTTACATTTTAACTCTCAGCATTTTGGCTACTTTTAATTAAAAAAGAAAAAGAAAAAAAGATCCAAGTTCACTGAAAGGACCAAAGGACTACATAGAAAATCTCTTTGAGGAGCACCACTGGTCTGAAAAATAAACCAAAGCCTATTTTCTATCACTTTTACGTAGTACCCCCAAGACTTCAAAACCTCATTTATTTTAAAGCTTGTAAAAGAAAAAGAAAAAAAAAGTGTTGTTGGATTGAAACTTCACTTTTCAATTTCATCCTGGAGGGAATTTTTGTAGCTGAGTTATAAACCCTCCACACTAGAGTGTTTATAATGGAAACACTGGCAAATGTGATAATAAACACCAATCATGGGGCCATAGTAGCTGGTCAGAATGTGGATGCAGGGGTTTGCAGTGCTATCATAATATTTTGTTCTGTTTCCAGCACTAATTTGCTTAAACCTGCTTTCACGTTGTGCAGCTGTAAAATAAGATCAGCCATAGATTGCAAAATCATTTGATTATTTATACTTCTCTTAGAAAGCTTGGAAATGTCTCTCAAATATGATTTCATTTCGTTATTTTTTGGTTTACATGTCTGAATACTAATCGTAACATGATAGCTTCAAGGGAACTCAACTTTCTACCAAAAGACAGCCTTCAGTGGGCAAAGAGAATATAAACAAATCCTCCTCAGACCAGGATCTAAAAATAGGCTATGACCAAACAGCTCTAAGGCTTTAAAAAAAACCCTTATTATCTTTTCCCAGAAGTAATTGACAGTAATTGTCAGTTTTTGTTCTTAACGCGGTGATAATGGTATGGTGCTTTGGGGAGACCGAGGACCTTGGTGGCATCAGGGTTTCCAAGCAAGGGAAAGGCCTTTTGTTACAGCGGGTGAAATCCTAGCCTTGCTGAAGTTTACTTACAGCGATTTGGTACTCGCACTTCATTATGGCCGGGGTTTCAATGACTTACCCAGCCTGACACTCTTACTGTGCTGTGACTCCACTGAGTAGGATGCAGCTTCCTTGGGTTAAGAGGAGGGTGAGGAAAGAAGGGACCCTGCAGTGTTGTAATGGCAAGGAGATGGGATCACACTCCAGAAAGAAGCTTGTCTGAAGTGTTTCCATAATTTCATTGTATTCTTAGCAGTCTGAGCTTCCACTATTCCAATATGGACATGTGGGCCAAGTTGGGTCAGTATAGTGGGTATCTCACTGTTTCACTGAGCTCTTCAAGAGCATAATGGCATGCTTTGGTTTTAACACAAGTGTTTAAGAAAAAAAATATATCTAAACTACTGTTCTGGTAAATCTTTGGATGACTCAGGAAAAGCATGAAACCTGAAAAATTAAAACCCCCTTCATCAGGTTCTCAGTGCCTATAAATCAATGTGTGGCCAAGAGGCTCTCTCAGAGTCTTTGGTATGATACAAAATGTATCTCGGTACTTCATCTGTTCTCTTTGCATATTGTGTTCATCAGCTTATACCACAATGGCATTTTTAAGTTCTAATGTTAATTCTAGTACCAGTTGCTCATATAAGAATGTTACCACTGCTCTGTATAGCTGCTGAAAATTTCCAGTGATCTGTTAAAAATCAGGATTCATCACTCAGGATCCAGATTTTTATTAGCATTTAAAGATAAAATGTAATATGTTCTTTCTGCTTTTCTCTAGTCTTTAACACAAGTATGGAAAAACCTTGGATCTTGAACACATTCCAATGTTTTGTTATTAAACCGAGAAGAGAAAGCCAATAATTTTTGAATTAACTGTAACAGACATGTTTACATTATGAATCGCTTAAGAGGCTGTGCTATATAGTTCTAATTTTATCCAGTCACAGGAGTAACAAAAAATACGAAAAGATACAGAATCATGCTGTGGAAAGCACAGTTGTGTAGAGATCATGGAGAAACAGTGCTAAGAAGTGAACATTGAATCGCATATTTCATTTTCTTTAAAGAACGTGCCTTCATCGTTTTGCTTGAGACAGTGGTAACAGTAAAATGCATCTGGGTCATGTGAACAGCTGTTGATTTTGGAACATTGTTCACTCTTAGTTCCTTTTCTCATTTTATTTTTAGAAAACAAAACAAAACAAAACCCCAACCCCCCAAAAAACCTCAACAAAACCCAACACAAAGCCGTCTGAAGAGGTGAAACACCCCAGTTTCCAAAAGGGATACAGCTGTGTTAACTTTCCAACTGCCTCTTGGAAAAAAAGCTGACAACTGGAAAGCAGATGCAATGTGTGGAGTCAGGAAGGTCAACAAAAACAAATGGAAAAAGAAACCAAGGAAACAAGTGAAAAGAGAAAGAATATTAGAGTATTACTACAAGATATTAGATAACCCATGATAATATCAAAGTGCATGGAATGAGAAAAAGAAGAAGAGTCACCAGGGAGGTTGACAAAACCATGAAAGAAGAAATCAGAGGTATTAGAATGGGATTTAGATCTTTGCCATTTTAGCCTGAATCCAGGATAAATCTTGATATTCACTAATATCACAAGAATTTTACATCGTGGAGACAAAAACTGTCCTACGAAGTCACCCAGACCGACTGCCCTGGGTGGGATATTTCTCCTAAGTGGCAACGCAGGAGTTAAACTGGACTGGGCCCTGAAGAGGCTGATTGCTGCGAAAACAGGGAGCAACCCAGCTCCCTGCTGGGCAGCGGCAGAGGAAGGATGCAGCGGCGGGGAGAGCAGGGGGATACAGCAGGAGGGCAGAGACACAGCTGGAAGAGCTGCAGAAGCTTACAGCGGAGCCTCCCGGGCTCCCTACCCCTTTCCCGGGCCGGGGTAGGGGCAAGGCCATCCGTCAGCTGCAGCTTTCCCTGGCTCTCATCCCTGCCGAAGGTGGCTGCTGGGCATTAGTAGACCGTGTCCCCGTCCTCAGGGCCGCCTCTCCCCTTCCCTCCCGCTCCGGCTTTTCAGAATGCATGTATTTATTTTCTCTAGTGCAGCAATAAAACATGTGTATGAGAGGTGGGCCAGTGAGAGAGAAGAGGTCTCCGCTTGACCTCCCCAAAATCAAAGCCCACAAGCTTTCTCTCTGAGGAGGGAACCGATGATTTCCCAGGCCAGCCCTCCCGGGGCCGGAGATGCTGCGGTGCAGCCCCGACAGCCGCCGTCCCTTAACCCTCGTCGCGGCGCCCCGCGCCGAGCGGGGCCCTCTTTCGCCAGCTCCTGCTCGGTGCGAGCGGCGGCCCCGGCAGCCTACAAGGGAGAACAGAGCTGTCCCGAGAAGGAAATCGTGACAGCAAACTGTTGTGAGCAGATGTTCCGCTTTACTGGCCCTGTGACACGCGGCATGGGCTTGGCAAGGCGGGATTTGAAAGAGAAGGGAGATGCTGTTTGTTTTCCGAAGAAGCAGAAAGCGCTAGATTTTGCAGACGCTGAGGTTTTCCTAGTCCTGCCAGGCAGCTGGGCAGGAAACTGAATCCGCTGAGAGCCCGTCCCTCAAGCTGTCACTGCTCTGCTGCCCTGCCAAGCCTTTCTAGAAAGCAGCAGATTGCAAAAGTTTTAAAGCAAACAGGGTTCGCAACACAGACCAAAAGGCCTCAGATCTTCATTTCCCCCCATTCCTTTTACAAAAAGTATTTATATATTAGCAAATCTACACACACTGAACGTCTTTCCCCTCCTCCCTCCACCCCAGGGCACACTTCCCCATGCTCTCCTCATTGTGCATCCCGCACCCTCACTGTCCTGGCTGCTGTGTGAGGAGCCCGGGCAGAGCCTGGCTCCGAGTCCCGAGGAGATAGGTGCCCGGGGACACCAGCTCGCTGTCGCGGCTGGTGCTCGGGTCCCGGTGCTCCCTAGCTCGCCTACTGCCTGCTGCAGCCGTCTAGGAGCTCAGTCATGAACGAGATGTACACTATGGCCAAGCGCAGAGTCTCTATCCGGGAGAGCCTTTTCTCGTAGGCGAAGGTGGGCACCTTCTTCCTCAGCTGATCAAAAGCCTCGTTGAGGTTGAACATCCTCTTCCTCTCCCTTATGTTGGCCGCTTGGCGCTGGGCGTAGGTGATAACTCGCTTTCTCCTGGGTCTGTCTAGGAGGGAAGTGCTGTGCATCCTCTCCTCTTCCTCCTCCGTTTCTTCGTCTTCGGGATTTCCACCTCCGAAGGTAGCCAGGGGCAGCCCCCGGGCCATCTCCTCCCTGAGCGACAGGGTTCTGTCCCCGAAGGGAGGTCCAGAGGTGACCTCACAGAGCCCCAGCACCGGCTCAGCCTGGGGGGGAGCCTGGGGAGGCCCCAGGGAGAGGTCGGCCACGAATTCCAGCACGGATGTGCCCAGCAGCCCCTCCGGGCAGGGCACTTGCAGGTCTCTGCCGTGCAGCTCATCCAGCAGCCCTGGGCGCTGGTGGGCTGGGAAGAGGCTGGCTGACATCTTACTTCAGAGAAGGCTTAATCTGGTCCCCCATCCTCAGCCCCAGTAGTGTTAATATTTATAACACCCCCGGTAACAGGATTAGCAGGACTACAAAGAGGGGCTGTAAAATTTGTCGCCTTGATGCTGATGAGAGGAGACAAGCAGCTCCGTCAGGGACGCGTGTATGCTCCTGGCAGAGGAGTCCCCAGCGAGTCAACCCCGTCACAGCGATCAAGGACAGTTCCTTCTTGGCAAAACCCTCCGCTCTTACCTGCTGAGCACTTTTGTCTCTTCTTGCACACCCGCAAACAACCGATTTTCAGCCTCTTTAGAGCCGGCAGCCTCAGAACCGGGCCTCCACTGGGCTTGTTTTCCTGCTTTTTGTCGGGATCTCTGAACCCAGAGAGTCAGGCTGACAACTGATGTCAGGCAAGTGCATGTACGCTTTTAATGATGCCCTAAAGAGGAGACCTGCACGCAGAGAGTCACCGGGGAATGTTTACCCTGTATCCCGGCGCAATGGGAACTGAATGACAGGATCTCCATTAGCCTAAGTAAGCATTGTAGGGGACCCGATATTGCATTCCCAGTAGTAACTGTTGGAGTCGTCTCTCCATTCCCCCTAAATCCCCTTCAACTAGAGTTCAAACATCTTTCCAGTCTAAGGCTGCTACGTAAAGCTCATTTTGGCTTAGGCATTAGGCAGTTTCAAAGCACTTGTTTTGAAACTCTTTCCTCCTGCCTGTGAGACGAGGATAAGCTGGTACTACACAGGGCAGCTGCTGCTCTTATACCTTTGGCAGAACCTTCCCGGTCACAGGCGGTGTACAGGGGAATCAATCTGGCGTGCAATACTGACGCTAGATATATAGCACAAAGTACCGTGAAACGCGTATAAACGCACCCGCACACCCGACACTGCCGAATACCTTCCTTTGATCAAGGTTTCCTTGGGGACGGACGCTGGGGATCGTTTTGTTTTGTCCTGGGAGGCTGGAAGAGGTTAGGGGCTGTGTCTTCACCCTCTCGCACCCCGGACTGTCTCCAAATGTACAACCTGCCCCTGGCTGCATTAGACACACACGGGCTGGATAGGATCAATGTTCTCTGTCACTGGTTTGAATGCGCAGGTAGTGTAAGAGCTCTGGCCATTGCTCTTGAGCTGCTCCTCTAAAGCCGTACTTTCGCCTTTGTTATGCGCTGCTGTCACTCTCACTTTGCAGCTAATTAGTGTCCAATTTATAAGGGGATTTCAAAGCCCCTCAGATCAAAGGAGCCGGGTGGGGGCGGCCGAAGAATCCCGCTCAGCGAAAATCCTTCCTGTTTGCCTACACAGGACCACAAACATTTCCCACCGCGGATTGGGATCTGCGGTCCTTTAAAACACTGAGCGAGCCGCGCATCCCCTTTCCCTGGGAAAGACACTTCCCGACCCAGGACCCCCCCCCCCCCCATTCCCTCCTTTCCGCCGGCTGCCAGGGACGGACAGGGCACTGATTGCGCAGCCCAGCGAGGAAGGTGCGCGAGAGCGGAGCTACATTGGACAGCTCCGAATCGGGACGCAGCCGATCCCGAGGCCCCGGGACCACTCCCCCCCCATTCCCCTGCCCTACTCCAGGTCGAAAGCTGGCCTCTTCACGTCCTGCCGCACCATCGCAAGCGAACCGCCTAAGCGGAGGACCTGAATCTGCTTCAATGATTTAATGGCCAATCTAAGGCTTAATACAGCGCAAATAGCCCTGAGGCTGCTTTTATTCTTGCCATAATTAAGAGGTTCTTTAGCGAGCAGGGAGTCGCTTATCTGGGGCAAATATTGTTCATTAAAACTCCTGGTCGATGAACTAATAACAGTTCTAGAGGTGCTGTAAATCATCTGTTAGAAAAGTGTTGATAGTTAAGCGTTGAGACCATACCAAAGTAACAGTGAGTTGAGGAGCTCTGAGTGTTAAATGCTATATAAAAACCTGGTTGAGAAAAGATCAGAGAAATATTTACGATCTATCCGCAAAGGGATGTAACTTATTTGATGCTCCTTTCAGGTGAGGCGGCAAGTATTTCGTTTAAAGACATGGAATTATGAATTAAGGACAAATGCCAGCAAAGATGTGTCACCACAGCGGGCAAAAGTATCGGAGAAATGCAAATAATTCAGATAATGAGAGAAAATAATCCAGAAATGGGAATTCATCAGCTTTGTGTTGATCTTTACACTGTGTGGGAAATTGGCGTTTAGAAGAGGATAAACCAGCCCTTCACCACAGTCTCTGGAAAGAAACTCGTGCTCACTTCTCTAGTTTCAGACTTTTGCGGAGCACAAACTGCAAAGACAGCTGGAACCAGAAGGGTTTTATGTCACAAGAACGCAAAGGGAGAAGGCTACTGAGTTAGTTTTGCAACACAAAAGTGATATAACATCAAAGATTAATGCAGGCTGCGCCTGTCACTGGATTCCCAAAGAAAGCACTAAAGTCAGGACAAAGCCAGGACTGGGAGGTCTTAGCAGAAAATAAACACTTGTAGCTAAAGTGAATCCTTCTGTCAAACTTGTTTGTTTTTAATTATTGCTTTGTTTCCCTTTTTTCTTTTCCTTTTACTTTTGCTAAATTATTTATTTTTCTATTATATTAGCTATTTTAAATTAAGTTTAATAAACTCAAATGAACTGTGATTTGAGGTATGATTTTGAACTTTTTTTTTTTTTTTGTTTGGTGTTTTTTGTCACTGGGGAAAGCATGGAGCAGAGAAAGTGTGTAATGAATATCCAGTGCTGCAGGGGACAGGTTTTCAGTGCATAAATGCAACGAAGCAGAGGAAGCAGGACAAACTCTTATGAGAAGCTGCTTTATACTCTGAAATCTTCTTAGACCAGATTAATTGCTCAAACATGTGCTCTAGATTTATTTTAATGAAGAATGCAGTTTGCTCTATGATTGTTCGTCTTCCTTTACCCACCTCTTATATTAACTTTTCATTTAACTCATTTCTCATAAAAAAATTTGCTCACAAGGTACTTATAGATGCTGGGCACTGATGGCTGCATCTTCAAGCCACTCTACATCTTTTGCCATATTTTGTATTTCTGAGAAATATGTATGATATGCTCTCGTGAGACTTCACTTGGAATATTGTGTGGAGTTCTGGTGTCCTCAACAGAAAAAGGACATGGAACTCTTCGAACAAGTGCAGAGGAGGGCCACGAGGATAATCAGGGAACAGGAGCACCTCCCCTATGACGATAAGATGAGAGAGTTGGGGCTGTTGAGCCTGGAGAAGAGAAGGCTGCATGGAGACCTCAAACTTAAAGAGGGGAAGTTTCGATTGGACCTGAGGAAGAAATTCTTTCCTGTAAGGGTGGTGAGGCACAGGAATGGGTTGCCCTGGGAAGCTGTGAATGCTTCATCACTGATGGTGTTCAAGGCCAGGTTGGACATAGCCTTGGGTGACATGGTTTAGTGGGAGGTGTCCCTGCCCCTGGCAGAGGTGTTGGAACTAGATGATCTTGAGGTCCTTTCCAACCCTAACTATTCTATGATGTTGCGCGGGAAGCTAGGGACCAGGTTAGGAAAGCTAAGGCTCACTTAGAATTAAACTTGGCTAGGGAAGTTAAGGAAAACAGGAAGGGATTCTACAGGTACATTGCAAATAAAAGACAGGCTAGGG
>JASSUY010035551.1:6285-32638 GCA_032466535.1 Forpus xanthops
TTCCTCCATAACAATTGAGAAAAGAATCACTTCTCTCCAACCCTTTGCATGTACCTCTGTGTACTCTTCTTCCCTAGTATTATACTAACCCTATATTAGCACATCACTGTCTCACCCCTGCGTATGCCATTACCCTAGCTGCAAGCAGGGCCCCACACATTCGAGCTCCTTTACCATACCTCTCATTGATTAGTGTAGCTCTGCAGGTTAACTTGCCTGGTCTGTTTTTACACACATTTGTCTGTGCCAGAACAGGATGCAAGAAAAGAGCCTCTTTCATTACAGAACCTAGTGCAGTTATACTTTTTATGGTTTTATATAACTAGGACCTGAGGGAACAGGTACAGATTCTAAATTTGATCATACTTGCCCCTTAACTCTGCCTACTCAAGGCAAACAGGATTGCAGATATTATTCCTCTGTTTGATGCAATCATCAAAAAGCCGCAGACAAAGTAATTTTAAATTTTTGCATAGTTTAAACCACTTCAGTTGTATCCTATTCAATACACCACTCTCAAAATTAAAACATTTTAAATAAAGATAAATAATAAAAAAATTACCTGTTTTATTGCATAATGATGAGGCAAACCACCAACAAATATGGATCCCGTTTCAAGCCAGTATGAACTGGACCAGAAATTTCTAGGTGTATTTGTCTTTGCAGATATCCTCAGGACTGACATTTTTGCTTCACATGGTACCATACCTTGCCTGCATAAATTTAGAAATAGGCGCATTTTACCACCATAAATAGTTTACATTACTATCTACCTGACAAATTAATTGGGCTGTTACTAAACCAATGTGGAAAGAAAATCAAGTAAATAGCTGATTTTATATTAAAGACTATAAACATAAAAGAAGCTGTTTAACAAGCTGTTAGTTGGTACATTCTTGGGGTTTGACCATCTATTAAAATGAAACCATATTGTAAATCTGAGCAATGTAACTGCTAAAAGAGCCAAAGCACATAATAATGGCTGAATAAAAAAGTTAGACAACTTTTAACAATAGCAAGAAGGCTTTATAATTTGAGAAAAAGACATTTATTGACCTCAAATATTTGGCATATCCCTCTTTTTCAACACAAAAATGATAATCCAGAAAGCAATTTAAAATAAACTTCATTTTAGAAATTGCAGATATGCTGTAATCTGTAATACTTATCTTCAAAAACATAATTCCTGAAACTGAAGGCAGTAACATTAAGCCCTTAAATTAGTACATATGCTCCCTTCCCTCCTTACCACCATGCACACACCCTCTTAACAGTGTCATAAATTGTTAACATTAAACAGAAAGTGCAAAGTAAGCAATTTGGATTTCTTATTTTTTTTTTAAATGATGTAAAGCTCATTTACATACTGATAACCAACCAACAGCAAGCATTTTGTCATGAAAAAAAGCACGGAAAAGAAAGAGCTGAACTGAGCAAGAGTCTCATAAGAATTTCTCTCAGCCTATCCTTCTTTCTCCACCCCCCCAAAAATCTGAGTTTATCCAGCGGTAAGATTAAAAATATTCTAGTGCCTCTTTAGTATAGGTGGCACAAAAAAAACCACAACACACAATTATGTGAAAATAGAACACACACATATATATAATAAGGCAAAAAAAACCCCAAAATATTGATTCTTAAATATCTAAAATGTCTTCTATTAAAAGGATATAATATTTATCAATAATTTATAATACTAGGAAGGATAGCAATCATTCTGAAATATTTCAAATTAGACTTGATTTAATGCAAAGATATTTTTAAGAATGGAGTGGAAGAAAATCAGGAGGGGAACTTATAGAAATATTTTATTTTTCAAAATAATTAACAGATATGCTAATTAAATAAGAGCTGCCCAAACAACTTCATATTTTATTTTAAAATTCCTATTTCCTCTATGCATTTTGATAACTCTGTAACTGATTCCAAGACCACATATGTACTTCCATTAAACAAGCACCCTATTTCTAAAAGTAGTTCTTTTCACATTAGCTTTATACATATTTGTTAGTTTGTCCTTAATAGCTAATATGATGGATATGCAGAGGTTTTACTGTGTGCATATATAAATATATTTTGAAATTAATTCCTAGTACTTTAAGTCAGAAAACAAGCTAATGCAATTCAATAGCATCAGCTGCCTTTGCCCTAAGCTTGTAAGAATGTCAGCCATGCACCTTTGATTGTACTTAATTGAATCTAGCAGAGTCTGGCCAAATTAGAATAGCAACCACAAACCATTATTGTTTAGCATTTGCTGATAATACAATCAATGAGTCATATATTCACTCCATGAAATTTCCATCAGGCTTTTAAAATTCTTTTTCAGCAATCAGCACATTTGGTGCTTTAAAGGTCAAGTAAGAAGACAGAGCTTTTTGCATAATTATAAGTGTGGAAATGCATACAGTGATTTTCAAGCACTTTTACAGGGTAAGCTACCAGTATTTGTGCCTCAGTCCAACCCAGCAGTAATAGTTCACACTTTCTTTATTTGTACTCACATAGTTGTAATGATTAAAAATTGGCTTATTAATTACAACCTGAAGATGAGTTGTGTCTAAACAGTATTGAATCCATTTCCCAATGCTTTGCAGATTGGAAGGATATAAAGGTCAGATAAAAATTTGATAACTTGGAATAACAGTACCTAAACATGACACTATCTGCATGAAATCCAAATCCTTCTACGTAATGTCCTTCTTGCTGACATTTGTTAGAGATGATTAAATTACAGGCTTGGGATTGTCATAAAATGGTAAAAAAAAATAATAGAACAACTGGGGAAAAAGGAGTAGGGAAAAGGGTTGTTCAGATAAAGTATTGTCAGTCAGACTGCGCATTCCTGGGAATAAAGCTTCTTTGATATGGTGTTCCTGATTAGAAAGAGAAATCTCTTGTTCTAGAAACAAAATTGAAACTTACATCCAACTCTAGCAATTCCACTTTGAATGTGACCATGTTGAACAACAACAAACAATCCACTAATTGCCCCTGAACTATTTAGGATGTAACGTTAACATTCAGTCTATTAAACAAAAAAACAACAGTAGGTTTGCGAACAGCTACACAAAACATAAGTTGTGAACTACAAAAATTAAAGAAGTTTTATTATCATATATCTTAAAAAGGAATCCAAAATTTCCCTGATTTTATTGAAGACAACTGATTAACTAAAGTTAAGAAACATTTAATTTTCACTGTTTATTATTTTACATATTTCTTACTTTAAAAACTCAAAGCAAGCTCATGTTTCCCTCTGTTTTCACTGAGTATCTAGTAGTTTGAATTTTGTGGCTCCATACTGAAATTGCTCCTTGCAGTTGAATGTTTATTTTTGTAAAATTGCAGGGGAAAAAAACCCAAAACAGTAGACCTACTGTCACAGACAATTTAAAGTTGCATTTTCTTAATTCACTTTTTGACCAGTACTGGTTTTGAAACCCTGAAGGTTTTGCAAAAGTGTTTGAGACAATTTAAAGAATGGAACAACTGAACCTCTCTGCTCAGAGAGATTGTTCAGGTTTCACCCTTGGAGGTTTTCAAAACCTGGCTAAATAAAGCCCCGAACAACTTGATCTGACCCCTTAGCTGGCCCTGCTTTACACAGGAGGTTGGACTACAGACCTTCTGGGCTCCTTCTAGCCTATGATTCTACAATCCTGAGACATTTTCCTTTTGCAAAAAAACCTGAATCCTGTAGTAACCGGCTTCAGGGAATAAGGCAGACTCTCATATTACCCTCAGTAGATTTATTTGGATAGAAAATATACCAGTTACACTGACAGTCATTAAATTTTCTCTCTGCAGTAACATACATCATTTTAGACAGCTCATATCTACTGGTGTTGACTGTGCCTTGCAGAGGCACCGGGTAATGTGCTTTCATGTTGCAGATGAGCTAAAATCAACATCGTATCTTTTCTCATTCCCTCTGACAGCAGACTCATAATTCCTGATCCTGGAGCTGATTCCTTAATCTGGCCTCAGACAATGATTTAGCTAAATAAGTAAGAAAAATTAAGCTAATCACAAGGCATGGTGTAAATTTCTCCAAGAATAGCAGGGGTGGGAGGAGGGAATAATCTTTGTTTCACATTCTAAGGCATGAATAAATACGGTACACTCATTCTTTTCACAGAAGTTAAACTTCCATTACTAAATTAAAAAGGTCCACAACTAGTTCCCACCCTGACACATATAATTCATATTTTTATGAATTTATCACAATTCCTGTTACAGTTGCAATTCAGGCTACCTGCTATTTCAAATTCTGAAACTGAACAAGTTTTCTGGTTAGTGCAATTCAGCAATCATTCTTAGTTTAAATGTTGCCAACTTACTTTACAATAAGCACTTTATAGACATAATCTGGAACCCGCTGGTTGGCCTCAGGTACAGAGATAATCTTCAGATTTAAGTTTTATTTATTGCCACAGATTTAGCTAGAGAAAACACAATGATCTATGCCTCTGGTCATTTCTACCTTTGCAGTTTGGAGAGCTTCAAGTTTCCTGCTGTTCACATTGTAACAAACTTAAATACTATGTACAGAAATTATACCTAGAAAATATGTATTTATTTCAAGTTGATGTAGATGTAAATACAGCGTAATTTATTGAAAAGCTTGGCTTAAATGAGAATACTGTATGAAAGCATCCAGACAGTGGCGAGTTTAGTGTCAGATCTAGACTTGCAACACTGACGTTTAACTTCAAGTGAAACTAAAAGTCTGCAATGAGCAAGATAGTTACACGATGGAAGTACATATTTACAACAGCTCTATAGGCCAGCATTATTTCTGTGCTGTATACCCCCCTCCCCCATCTGCGTCCTCCTTAATACAATTTCTGTGCTTGTGACATTGGGTGGCAGAATATTGAACTTTTAATTATCCATAAGCATCCTTTACTATTCCTCAGAAAATAATATAGAACAAAGTTTTAAGTATATTATTAGAACCTTACTCTATTGTTTTTAAGTTTCTGTCCCTGAAATAAGTCATTTCAGAAGTCAGTGTAGAAAGCGTGTGTTCTAACTTTTGAGATACAAAGCAAAAGAAGCAAGAATTTTTAGTATTTATATAGTTAAGTAATCTGAGCAAGAATAGAATGCTATATACCACTGATTTGTCTCTTTGATCATTTTAAAATCTAATTTGTGTCTTTGATGGCAGAGTTCTGACAAGGTATAGAATGTGATTGGTACCCAAGATGTAGCAAGACTAAACAAGTTGCTTTTATCTTAAAGAGGCTATAAAACAATTTGTTTCAAACTAATTGGTGGTATTAAGTCACTGTTAACTCTTAATATGATCGATTTAGTATAATTAAATCCATTGTATTCAATCACATTGCTCAAAAAAGTCAGTTGCTTAGTCTCAGTTGACTCACATGAAGTGTATGAAAAATGGTCATTTTTTGTAGAGTATAGAAATCAAACACAACATACTGAGTTTTAATTTCATGATAATTTTTAATTCCAATTAAGATTTCTTTGCACTGCATTGATGCAAAATAAAATCATATTATTTTGCTGCAAAAAAAATTAGTCTTTCATTTTATTACAAGATTTAACCAGTGCAGGGGTTTTTGTACACTGTGGCAGATACGCAAGAAGAAAGTCTACTTTCATTATTCTCAATATCTGGAAATTAAATGCAAGATATGGAAATATCAACAACAAGTTCTGTAATCATTTCTATGTTTTGTCTATTTTCACTATTCCTTCTTTTTCTGTGAAATACTAGTTCGTGTTCAATGTATAAAGCACTTGTAGAGACCTCTGAATAGCAAAGGGTATTCTCATATGCCTGGCAATGCAGAATTGAGATCTTTACTATAGTGTTCAAAAACAGTATGCTCATGGAGCACCAGTAATATAAGAGCATGATTTTTTTTTTTTTTTCTTTCTGAGGGTTAAATTGCTCATTTAAAGAAGACAAGCATTAAGCTAAGATTTTAGAGAAATTCTGAAAGTGACTGAAGGACTGTGAATACGTACAGTAGATATGATGGGGCCCAGATCATCTCACAGGCATTCCTTAGACATCTATAGGTGTGGTTTGACTGGCAATTTGGGAAAAGGACAGAGTTCCAGCCTTAATTTTATGGGAATTCACATGTTCTTCATACAGCAATTTGAAGAAGTAATTTACCTGAAAACACTAAAAAGCATATATATTTTAACTGATCAGTTCTCTATATGAGCGCTAGTCACGAGTTGCAGCCAGATTAAAAAAAAAACCAACAAAACAACCAAACAAGCAAACAAAAAAAACCCACAAAAGGCATAGAGGAAGAACAAACCAGGTTGAACATTACAAAAACAACCAAGTCCCCCTGAGGACAAAAGTCTCCCTTTTAAAAGACTTGAGTTGTCTTCCTTTAGCTAAAGGAACTTCTCAAAAAAGACATAAAAGGAGCTCCCTCTTTAATAATGTCTTTTAAGACCTTATTTAGATTTTTTTAAAGGTAATATTTTAAATATTGAAAAAGTAGAAATAATTGTGATAGATTAAACAGAAGGCAAATGTATTCTCTAACTTGAATAATTTCTTTACTGTACACTTTTGGTCCCCAACAAAATGTCCTTCCCTCCATGGTCTGACAAGGCTCATCTTACTGCTTGCTTATGACAGCGTCAGACTGCTTTTGTTTGGTTGGTTACTTGGTTGGCTTTTTTTGCTTGGGATTTTTTTTTTTTTTTTTTTTTTAAGGGTTTTCCCTATCTGCCCTATTGTACTATTGCTGCAGATACTCTGCAAGCTCTACCCCTGTCCTTCAGGGAGACAAAGCTTATTTGCTTTCAGAAAAGGAGCAATCTCCTTGCCTACAGATGAGTCTGACTGAAAGGGAATTATGTGAGATAAAGTAGAGACAGCTTCTTTTTTACTAAGAATGTGCTGCAGTGTACAGCATTCATGCAGCACTGTCTGAACAAATGAGGAGAGAAGGCTGCATGGTGACCTCATAGCAGCCTTGCAGGGTCTGAAGGGGGCCTGTAAGGATGCTGAGGAGGGACTCTTCATTAGGGACGGTAGTGACAGGACAAGGGGTAACAGGTTAAAACTTAAACAGGGGAAGTTTAGATTGGATATGAAGAAAAAGTTCTTTACTGTAAGGGTGCTGAAACACTGGAATAGGTTGCCCAGGGAATTTGTGAATGCTCCACCACTGGTGGTGTTCAAGGTCAGGTTGGACATAGCTTTGGGTGACATGATTTAGTGGGAAGTGTCCCTGCTCATGGCAGGGGGGTTGGAACTAGATGATCTTAAGGACTTTTCCAATCCTATTGTATGATTCTATGATTTATAACATAGGCAAGGTGAAAATAATGGTCCCGTTTTGGTCAAGTGAATGGTCCCTTCTGAAACTCTAAACCCAAGAAATTTTAAAATTCTTACCTTAGACAAAAATGCTAGACTACAGTACCTTATTCTGCAGTGTTGAAATGATGTAACATGTTCATCTGGGGAAATTGGGGTGTAGAAGTTCCACAAAATATTTTTTTAAATCCTACACTGTTCTCTCCATAAGCTTCTTTTGTGATAGCTGATGCATTTACTCTTATTATGCACATATGGTATAAACTATATTTACATCATATTTGAAAGCACAAGTAGTTAATTTCAGTTTGTTCAGGAAGTCAAATGGCTCAGTACATTTAAGTGTATACAATAAAATAGTGGATTGTGTGCATTATATATATATTAGATGCGTTTTCAATATAATATAATCCATTCAGAAAAAGGATACCGTTATGTTCAATTAATTTTTATATGGAAAAAATATTTAAAATTTATAAAAGATGTCAGTCAATGTTGTTATTATTTTATTTAAAAAATTAGCAATTTGGGTTATTCAGAGAATATAATTATGAATAGTCAGGGAAATTAATAATATGAAGAATGGGGTCACTGTATAGATCACATGGGAAAGAACAGGATTTAAATATGTTTAAAGAGAGAACCAGCTTAGTACATGTCCTGAGGAAAAGCCTTCAGCACATACATAAATTATTGAAACAGAATCTCTGAAAGAATGGAATTTAGGGATATGCAGCAGTCAGTAAGAAAGAGCATGCTGTTTCTTTGCTTTTTTTTTTTTTTTTACTGAAGACATAGGAAGGTAGGCAATTGTAAGGGTGGAAAAAATTAATTATTTGTGAATCTAGAAATAAAAATATATGTTTGGTTTTGATGATAATGACACTTTAAAGAAGAGATAATAGTTTTGGTAAAATAGCTCTAACACTGAAATTTAAAATATCTTTTCAGAAACAAAAAAAATGGAAATAACTGAAATTTGAAAATATCTAAGATTAACAGAAGATAACTGCATTGATAAATTGTATAGTAAAACTAATTTCTGGTTTTTGTACACAAAAATAATTTTCAGCTAGAGGAATCTATATTTAAAAAGCAAAATGAATAAGTATAATTTTATTGATTATCATTTTCCTTAATATTTAACAGCACATATTATCAATGCATTCTCAGTGTTTAACTTGCGCATAGACCAGTTTGCTTATCTGAGTTTATAATTTTATTGAGATGCTGTGTTTGTATTTACATTGTTATTTCTCTCTAGCATTCACAAAATCGTTATTTCCATAGTGCTCTAATTCATTAAAAAGGAATGATTAAGATCTTGGACAAAAATTTTATAATCTTAAAACCATTACTGATTGAACATTAATTCTTAAGAAGCACCACTATTTATTTTGAACACTTGACCTCCAAATAGAAAGACAGATTAAGCTACATTTAAATTAAGTATTTATGAGATAAAGTAATGAATAAAATTAGTTACAGGAGGGAATGTTATTAGCCCAGCTCCCCTTCTACTTACCTGTGGAAGGATTAAAATTAAACTGATTCTCTCTAAATGTACTGCACAGGTTAGTAGAATGAATTGGAAAAGATATGAAGATGTATTCTGACTAGCAAGATTTCAAAACTTTTCCTCTATTTAGTGGTTTTGATTCATATTTGGTTTTAAACTCACAGTCATAATTCAGGATTACCCCTGATTCCCTTCTTCAATCCAGCATTGCCATTTCTATAGCACTGTCACACACTGCTAGAGGTCAATAATAGTGTCACTGTGTAACAGACATCTTTAGGACCTAGAAATTAGTTTTCCACTTTTTGAGCTACTTGTGCCAGCAGCCACTCTCTCCCATTGCAAAGTCAGTCTCTTTTTCCTTTCAGATATATTCCAGGATACTCTTATTTTTTTTTTTTTTTTTTTAGGAGATATTCTCCATTTCTGCCGCTTCATCTGTGTGATAGTCACCATAAATATTTTTACATAAATTTCTTTATCTCTGTCCAAAACCTCCAAACTAAACCAAAAAAAAGAGTCCTTTCAATTTTCTTGAAGCTTCATGATCAACTCATTCTTATTTTCTACCTTACAAATCCAGGTTTTGATAGTAAGATCATTTAAAAAATGTTCATCTACGCTATATTCTCAAATCAGTTTGTTTTCATTGGCTTAGCCTCTCTTCAATGAGCTTCCTTGGGAGAGGCCTAGAAAATGAAAAGAGCATTAAGCTATCTTCTACCAAGAATATATCTCTTACTGCATTTTAAAATATTGAATACACTTCTCTAATTATGCAGTATCCATTGCTATTAATATCTTGTGGTTTACACTGTTTTTTGGGAAGATAGCCCATTAAGTATATTTTTATTAAGTATACTACATGGCATTTACATGGTGCATGAAACAACAGATGGGTGACTTCTTCATCTATATGCTGTTGCATTAAAAATGAAGGCCAATGTTTAGCACCTTTGCAATTAAAATGAGGAATTTAAAATAAAATGAAATAAACAAATAAAAAGCCCCAAAGCACAAAACAGAGAACCATCTGCATTTTTTTTTATTTTTTTACCGATGATCTTCTTATCTTACCTGCCTGTAAACCGTAAGGAAAATATGAACTTTGTAGCATATTCTGAAGGGTAATAAATACAGCATATTTTCTACCATATGGATTATCTCGGGCCTTCATTAAAAGCGATCAAAACCAAGCAATATACAAGCTCCAGAGTGAGTATATGTTGCATTATGATATGATTAGAAGAATCTTTTTCTGACTACAGGAATCAGAAAATATCCAGAAACCCAAGATAATCAATCTTCAAATGTCTGATAGTTAACTAGTGCAAACCTCAAATCGCAAATATTAGGAGTTAAAGGAGAAGCATAATGCACTCCTTAAAAATGAAAACTGCCACATTTCGCAACTGTTCTCCGGACTGACTGAGAATCTATACCAGTTTTCTAATCCTAATCATAGAATCATAGAATCATAGAGTAAAAAAGGTCAAAGGGAATAGACTCATTTTTAAAGAAACAGGTTGCATTCGTGACATATACTGCACAGTCAATTTATATGATAGATCTGCTAAAGCAATCAACAGTTGCGATCTGAGATTAAAAATAAAATAAAAAATGCTCTTTAATCAAGGTGACTATTAGTATCAGTGCTGACATAATTGTTGAAATGGAGCACAGTGAACCAAAAAAAGGATAAATTTCTAATACCTCTGCCAGAGATCATTCTGTTTCAGCAATACATTTTATTTTATCAACTTCTTTTGATGACAAAGATCAAAGAAGATAAATCTTAAAGCAACTAAAGAAGGCAGTTTTATAAGGACTGGAAAGAGAAGATTGTGGTAGAGCATCCAAAACATGTAAACTTCCCAATTTCCTTTTCTTTCCTTCCTAATAACCTGCAGAAGTCTAATCCCTGGGTGACATTGCCCATACCTGTTTTACACTTCTGCTGTTTCACTTCCCTGGAAAGATTCTTATGAAAATCAAAAAGATACAGTCAGAAATCTGAAACAGCTGCAGTAATTTTCATTAACAGCTAGACTTAGCAAACAGTTGTACAAGCCTGCACATAAAGCAGGATTCTTAGTTATTACTCTAAGACAAACCTTGGCAATGTGTTGTTTTTAGCAGCCAGTGCCAGAAAACTAACCTGAGGTAAAAAGTTATATCCTATCCAAAATTATTGAGCTGTCTCAGATTTTGATGCAAATCCAGTCCTCTTAGTATATTCAATTTTACTGAATTGTTACAATTGTCGTAGCCACAATATTCCATCATTACACTGCTGTACTTCAGCTATGCTGCCATTTTACTTTCAGCATGAGTATTGTGGTGAACTATAAGAACTAGATACAGTGCAGTGTCTCAGTAATATGCATGTTTATTTGAAAACATTAAAAGCTGTGACATTTATTTTATTCACACAAAGAATGATTTCTGTGGGATAAAGGAAGCAGAAAAATATTCCTCTGTAAGCAGAAAAAGAAGATATTATCATTACTTAATTTTCACTGTATTCAAACTTTTATTTCACAGCACTCATAGTTTTAAGTCTGTTTCTTTCATACAATACAATACTGTAGAGGCAGTATATTTTTTGCAGATGGCTTATCTTTAGTTGCTGAAATGCACGCTGTTAGTAAATCTGAAGGGCAAAAATCTTTCCATTGCAGGCAAAGATCAAAAGGGCTCCAAAGAATGAGGAATACTTTAAGCAAAGAGAATGACCATTTTCTTTCAACAAGGTAGTACAATATCATTTGTTTTATATCACTCATCTTGTCTGTTCATAATACTTAACATCTGCAGAGCAAAGAAAATCCCACACTATGCATATATACTATGTTAAAGTATCTAGTAGTTCCTACATACCCATTCTGACTTCACTAACATCCCAGATAACATTGTTCAAAACTTAACTATCTTACTGGACACCAGTTCTGAGAAAATAAAACAAAGTTTGTAAAGATGTAGACAACTGTTGAGCAAGCTACAGTGATTTTTAGGTGTCAGTATGCATATTATACTACAGTTCATTAAATTAAATGTTCATAACCCAAGAAATCTACATAGTTCAAGAGTGACTTTATAAAATATAGTTGCCAACATATATTTGTCAATAAAGATAAAAGTATGTAAAGCAGTAGTTATACTTTTCCATACACTATATACATTTTCTTAATTAACTCAAACACATATGAAGATGCATAAATTAAAATAAGAAGCAACTTTAACAAAATCTTTCTGACATCTGTACCATTAAGACTTTAAATTTTAGAATCATAGAATCATTTAGGGTGTAAAAGACCTTTAAGATCATACAGTCCAACCATTAACCTAGCACTGCCAAATCCACTACTAAACCAAGCCACTACTAAATCCACCACTAAACCAACTCTAAGCACCACACACATATGTCTTTCAAATGCCTCCAGTAATGGTAGCAATTGCTTCTCTGGGCAGCATGTTCCAATGCTTGACAGCTTTTTCAGTGAAGGAATTTTCCTTAACATCCACTCTAAAACCTCTCCTGGCACAACTTGAGACCATTTCCTCTTGTCCTATTGTTTGTTACTTGGGAGAAGAGACTGATATCCACCTCACTACAACCTCCTTTCAGGTAGTTGTAGAGAGAGATAAGCTCTCTCCTGAGCCTCCTTCTGTCAGGCTGAACAATCCCAGTTCCCTCAAACAGCCCACATAAGGCTTATGCTCTAGACCCTTCACCAGCTTTATTGCCCTTCTTTGGAACTGCTCCAGCACCTCAATGTCTTTCCTGTAGTGAGAAGCCCAAAACTGAGCACAGGATTCAAGGTGCGGCCTCACAGTTGCCCAATATAGGGGAGTGATCACTGCCCTGGTCCTGATAGCTATGCTATTTCTGATACAGGCCAGGATGCCGCTGGCTTTCCTTTCCAGCTGGGCACACTGTCAGCTCATATTCAGCCAGCTGTTGACAACCCCACCAAGTCCTTTTCCACCAGGCAGCTTTCCAGGCAGTCTTCCCCAAGTTTATAGCATTGTACAAGGTTGTGGCCCAAATGCAGGACCCAGCACTAAGCCTTGTTGAACCTCATGCAATTGGTCTTGACCCATCAATTCAGTCTGTCCAGATCCCTCTGTAGAGCCTTCCTACCCTCAAGCAGTTCAACACTCCTGCCCAACTTGGTAGTGTCTGCATAGTGTCATCACAAAACAATGTCCCAGACCATTTCCAGTCTGCAAAAGTGAGTAGAGTGATTAATTAATAACTGCTTACTAATTAGCCAGAATCCCAGAGACAGTATGCATTCCTTCTCTTCTAACAGCAAAAATCAGTGTGGCTTATCTTAACAGAGCTGTCCTGAAATAATTTCCATTCACTGCAAATGAAAGAAGGTATCTTTTTCTTCCTTCTTTTTTAGGTTCAAATGGAACACCAGAAATAGAAATTGGATTTTCTTTCCAGCTATTGCCATAGGGTGATTTACAGATTCAAGTTATTTTCTGCTCAGTAGAGTTGGGCAAAAATACATAATAGGCGCACTCACATCATGGTAGTTAGCGCTACCTGAGTAATGTCAATGACATGAGAGTTTTCATGCTTTAGCACTAGGAAAGGTTGTTTTTCTCAAAGGCTCCTACAGTACGTAGGGTTCAGGTATTCATTCATTTGTTATTTTCAGGAACTTAAATCTTTCTTAAAATTAGCAACAAAGTAATAACAATACAATTGTAATAGATTAAACAAGCTAACAGACTAAAGATTTTATGTCTCCAGTCCTTATACACTTCCTGTGTGTCACTTGTGATTTCAGAGAATTTGGTATTCTACCACAATCGTATTTAATGGACTTGCCGAGTCCCTAGTTACTTAGTCATTATTTAGAAGCTGCTTAATGCCTTTATCATCCCTGCATCTCTTCTCTAAATAAACTTTCAATCACACTTTCTCCATTTTGATATTGAGAGGAAGTCAAAACCAGCGAAATAAACAGAACTGCACATGTTATTCAGGATTCTAGACACTTTCATAGTGTCACAAAGATGTCTTCTATTCCTTCGTGGTCAGAGAGGAGCTTACACTTGTTTTTAGCTTCCATTAGCATCTCTTGGTTTTATGCTGTTTACTTTTTGGGTAATAAGCGCAACTGCTGTGAATTATTGACTTTTGTTCCTTGTGTTAGTTTATGCTTACTGTGTGGTTCGGAGCTTGAGACTAGTTTACCATGCTAGAAAAAAACTAAAATAACAACTATAGCAGCTTAAATGCAGCAACAAACTGTGTTCCTTCTCACTGACTATTCACTGCTACATCTGAGTAAGGCACAATAAAAAAAAACATTACCTACCTCATTCTCTACCTTTCTTTTTATGCTCCTTCAATTGCAAGTGTTGTTACCTTTGCAGGAGTAATATATCCTCTTATGAGTTGCAAGTCAGCAGCAGCAAATTCATGGTGTTGCTTCTGCTTACATATTTTCCAAGATTTTTCTGTTAGTTACACTCTCATTAACAGAAATTCACCTATTTCACCTATCCTGGACCTACTATACAGTAGCTTCCCTGACAGAATGCTTATATTTGCTATGGTACATGATTTCAGTGAGAATAAATTTATTTCCATTAAGCATTTCAGTGGTGTGATGAGCATTGTCCAACTGTATTACAGGTTTAAACATTCTTTCAAATATGCGTTGTAATCCATAACATGATTTTACTGGGCATGTTCAGGTATCACTCCCAGTTGATGAGATACATATACATTATCACTAAAACTTGCTAACTATGCAACTTAGAAGATCTTTGAAGCAATTAGAAACACTGATAACAGGAAGAAAGAAAACTCACCTAATCTGTACTTTATACTGGTGTCCATCATCCACTCTAGCAGTAGTAGTGATGTTTTTGACTTCTGCTGCTTCATCACATAAAAACTGGTACTACAGGGTGGGAAAAACAATTTTATTATATAATTTCTAGTAATTAAACAGATACAGAGTCAAAACTTGTATTTAAAAATAACAAATAGTTTCATAAAACCCCAAAGGATGAAATGTGTATTCAGTAAAGCTAATGTTTCATTAAAGGTCTGGATCAAGAAGTCTATTGTACCAAACATACACAAGCACACATATATGCTTCCTAGCCTGCCTGAAAATTCTCTAATCTATGTGTATTTGTACAACCACATATCACAGGCCTGATTTGCAAAGAAGTTGACCATCTGCAACCCAGCTGAAATTAACGTTGGCAATGGGTGAATTTCACTTACCATTTTATGGCCTCCTTACACTTTCAAACACGTAATGTAGCATGGAGACATAAGTATTTTGGAACACCATTTAATTTCCTATACTAATGTGAACAAGCACTTGATTTCATGGTTTGTCTACTTGCAATTGTAGCTTGATTGTGATCTTAGAACCATTTGTTCATCGGGCTTTAAATCTACATTTAATTGACCAGCTTTGTGAATGATTAAGTGAATTCAATTAGTTTTAACATGGCACACTGGGATCTCTGAATAGATTTTTGTCAATTAAAGTACTTTCATATTTTATAGTGCTTATGATAGGTCAGAAAAATATTTTTCTGCATCATTACTTTACCATGAATACAAGTAAGACGGACCTAAAGCCATCAACATTTTCTAAAGCTTGGATAAGGTCCTGTCCCTGACAAATACTATTTGTTGTGAATAAATGGGATTAGTCAAAATGGATAGTCAAAACATAATAAAACACAGCAAATCAGAATATAATCAAATAAAGGTTTTTTTTCTCCTACTGCTTGTCTGCAGTTTATATACCTTTTTACTACAATCATGCTCTTTAAACATGAAGGCAAATATAACTAAAACATGTTTTTCTTAATAGTCATTTCATAGCTGTTACAAAAGAATATAATTGCAGCAAAACTTTCAGAAATTTTTAACAGGACAATAGAAGATCCATTATAAGAAAAGCAGCTTCTCTTTTAACAGCCTTTTAGAATGTCTTTAGTATTGGACCATCTCTTCATAGAGCTAAAGCTTTATCTATTCCTCAGAAAAGAAGGAATAATTTACTAAAGACAAAGATACACTGGGATATATGCTTTATTCCTTAAATCTTATAAACAAATGTATTCCTATTCAGTTTGTCAATTAAAGCCAAGCAAATGCTTTAGGGGCTTTTTGTGATCCTATGAAACTGTGTATTAACATGATGGCTGAAATAAAAGGTTTCTAGTCAGAGTCACATGGTAACAAAGATACACTCTATTCCCTTTTGCGGTAAATTTTCTTATGACAATTAACTCAGTTCTACATCCTCCCTTATAAAAATTTTAATGAACTTGCACATGAGGAGATTCAGTCAACTTAAGCTTCAAATACTAAATAGAATACCTTAATTTATACTGGTCGTAAAGACAAAATCCACTTTCTTTATTTTTTGTCTTATAATGTGTACTTTTTATATGACCCATTCCAATTATAATCACTAATCTATTTTTCACAAGCACCATATCTTTTGAAACATATTAATAATATTAGCTATTAATTTCTTGGAATAGATAGCAAGTTTGACAGCTATTTTCCTTAAAGTAGTAAAGATCATCAAGACTCTGTAGCTCTACTATCTTCTACAGTAGGAAACAGAAAAAAAAATGTTAACATTTTTACAGATCCTAGCTTTAATTCTCCTTCAGTGGGAGATGCCTTACCTGTAAAGTGCCATGTTTGATGAAAAGCTGAATTAAAAAATGTCCTATTGTTTCCGGGCTCTGTTCAATATACAGGAGGAGTCCATGTGGATTGTATGTTTTAAATTCCAAGTGGATGAAGTTTTGCGTGTTCAAATGCAAGCCTTTAAATTCCAGGTAAGAATCACCGTGGTAGTGAGCATAATTAAAATCTGTAAATAGAATTTTGATATAAGAATACAGACATATTTTCCTTCTTCACTCACTGCTTTCTTATTCCTCTAATGGTAGCACAGATATCGGATGCTCTTTTACATCTGTCAAGGAAGCGGACAAAAATCTGAAAATTTATATCAGTTTTCTTCTATCAGAGACTTAACACTGAGAGTTTATAAAACTAGACATATAGTTTTAGGTCAAATTATATTAAGCAGGCAACTAAGATCAACACCTGAAAGAAAAGTCAATGAAGACTATAGCACCTGCTACATATCTAAAAGCGTTGGCTCCCCATAAGGCAAGAACAGTCTTTTAAAAGTTAGGCATTCACAGTTTCTGATAAAAGAATGACCAAGTTTGAAGTCTTTGCAGAAACTACACAATATGGAAAGGGAGGAAGACATTCTAAAACGTAATGAGGAAATTGACATCTCAATCAAATATGTCAGCTATTTCTGTCTAAACCAATAAATCCCATGTTAGAATGAAAACTAAAAATTTCCCTCCTGACTACATCTAGCTTGTCTGTTTGATTTATCTAGAAGCCTCTTAACCTCCAGCACCCTGTGCTGTACTTGGCAAAGGAAGATGCAGCTCTTACATACTGAAAAATATATGTGAATACATGGCTGCAAGCACATCTGATGATAGAGGGGTACAATTAAAAGGGGCTTCATCCCATATTTTCCTCTCCTTTCTTCTTCTTTCTTCCCTTTTCTTTATAATCTCTTCTCCTTCATTATTTTTTCCTTTCTTTTTATTTCTCCTATGTATTTTTTAATTTTTTCTTTATTTTTATTTCTTTTTATTTCTCTTTCTCTACATATCTCCCTCACTCTCTTCATTATATTCCCTTTCCTGCCCTTCCTTTGTTTCTTCCTTCCTTTTTCCTCCCTTTCCATCCTTTTCTTTCTCTTCCACAAGGTGTGGTTTTACGAAAGAGCATTCAATATACACATGTTGTGGTTTAATCCCGGCCAGTGACTAAGCATTACGCAGATGCTCACTCACTGACCCTCTCTCCAGAGAGATGAGGAAGAAAATTAGAGCAAAAGTGAGAAAACATAGGTTGAGTTAAAGACAGTTCTATGGGAGAGAAAAGGAAGAAAATAATAACAATAATGATAATAATAAAATTAAAATATACAAAAATATCATGCACAATGCAGTTGTTCAATACCTGCTAATCAATACCCAGCCAGACCCTCAGCAACAACCAGCCGTTCCCAGCCAACTGGCCTTGACACTGTGTAAGCAACTCCCAGCAGTAATTTAAACACCTCTGAATAATAAATATTATTCCTTGTGCCCCTCAGTCTTCTTGCTGGCAGAGCATGAGAGTTTGAAAAGTCCTTGAGTTAATATAAATACTACTTAGCAACAACTAAAACACCTCTGTGTTATCAGCATTATTTCATACTAAATTCAAACAACAAAGTTATACCAGCTATTATCCCAGCTGAAGCCAGGCCAACAAGTGTACTCGTTCATGCACAGATGCAGTCATGCACTTCTTAGGCATTTTTACTTGCTAATATTTAAACTGAGATTCAGATCAGTACATTTATCTTCTTATAAGGAATTAAAAATGTGTCCTCTTGCAAAAAAAGTAAAATGAGTGTCTCAGTTGTCTAATTTTAGAACAGCTATAGTGTTTTGATTTTTGCACAAGTAGAAATATGCTTTAGTCTCACTTGAAGAATCACTCGGCATACAATTATTTGTTTAATCAACTTTCTGAGACTGATGAAAATTTAAAAAAACATTAACAACTCACCCATCTTGTTAAAAAACTCAGTGCAACAATATGAATCTAGATACAATGAGTAACACATAAATGAAGAATTCCATTTCATTTGGCTCAAATTTCACTGAATCATCTATACACGGACTCAGTATCTTTGAAGGTCACAGACCTGCTTCTATTTTCCAAAAGTATGGAAAACTTTAATCTGTTCTGGCACTAACTACAGTAGCAAATACATTACTACATGTGCTTAAATTCTGAACATCAGTGATACTGGAATAAATTGTAAACTCCTGTATAAATTTCACTCCTATATATCACTGAAAGACTGCTGAATTTTATCTTTTCATGATTTTTCAGAAAACTATTTACAAAGTCAGAGTCACTGTGGTCAAATCCCAAACAAAACTCTTCTAACAAGTTTCAGAAAGAGATGAAAAGAGAAACAGCAAAAAATCAGTGATATGAGCACACATGCAACATGCAAGAACATTAAGCAAAATTTTCAAGCAATACCAATCAATGACTACAGAAGCAAAAAAGATGACAGTATAATTTTATATGCATTTAATCATTAAAAACTCTGCTTTAAAATATAAGCTTGTATGTGTAAATTTCAGAAAATTCAAAGCAAGCAAACAAGCAAACCCAAAATTGCACAGGGAACTTCTTCCATTTTGACAGGGCAATTTCTCTAAGAAAGGGCAGACGCAGCTTCAGAGGATTACCTCCAATCCATAACCTTTGTTTTTCTTCCTGAGCTCATCACTGAGCTCTAAGTCCTTCCCTTATCCCATTTGCCCCAAGCTGCCCCTGCACATGATTTTGCTTCTCCTATGGAACCATTCCGTTTTCTCCACACTCCTAAGACACTGATATCTAACCAGCCCTTTTTCTTGTCTCCACTTAGGAGATCAGCTTGGCTGAAAGACAAGTTTCATGGAACTTCTCTTTCCTGCAGCTCTGATTCCTTCTGCACACTCTCAGGTTTTTGGAGTTTTTTCTTTTTTGCTTTGGTGTTTTATTTTGTTTTGGTTTTTTGCATTGTTCTGCATAAAATTAACTACACATGAGAATAGGTCAAAATTATGTCAGTTCTTTGGTGTTTTGCCAACACAAGGCATTTGTACCCCTAGATCTCACTACGAGAGTAAAAACTGTAATTGAGAGGAGGAAAAAAAAGTGAGTGGGGAAACAAAACGGTTTATTCATGGTTCTTGAGACTATAACTCTGGTAATTGAGGGCAGACTGGATTATCTACTAAATTTCAAGAAAGACCAAGCAAGAAAAAGCTGGTAGCATCTACATTTAGCTTTCTATATATAATTGCAATAAGTACACAGGGCACTGCAGTCAATAAATGCACTTTATCGTTGCTAACATCCATATCTTTTTATCTTCCTATGATGACAATGATGCTGCCTTGCAAGACAACACACTCCACTATTCTATGGATTTGAGGCCAATTTGGCTTCTCATAGGAAATACATTCATGGTGCTAAGCAGAAAGATTTTTAAAAGAAGCAGTGGCAGCAAAATTGCTGTAATTGCTCTGTGTCCATAAATATGGAAAGAGCTAATGGCAGAAAGCACTGAGGAATATTTAGTAGACTCAGAGTTTTTGTAAAACCATGAAAACTTGCTGCTTGAATCACAAATGGTTACATACCACAAAAGCTATTAACAAAATCCACTGTCGTGCCTTTATCTGTAAAGATCCTCACATTGTGAGTAACAGTACACAGTCTGTTTTTATAGAACATAAGCTTTGCTTATAATCCTTTTACTACACTTATATGTAGGTTTTTCATTTGACCTCCAGATTTGGCTTCCTACATTGCTATTTATCCTAGAGCAGAGTGCTCATCATCAACCAAGTCTTCAGAAAAAAAAGAATAAGAATACTGAAGTTGTACTTTATCTTTCACTCTGAACTTCTAACACTTGCTTTCCTAAGAAACAGGAAAGCCCTTTGGCTTACAAAATCCTTTCAGCTGTAGCTCACTCCCCTGTGTACATACAGCTCTCCTTGTTTTATTGTTTACACAAACTCACTTTAATGTCAGAATGTTAAAAGGTTTGAGACACAGCTGTAATGGTAAGCAAATACTCAGACAGGTCTGCAACTGGACTGATGACAAAGCTTCATTAGCCCTTGCCAATATCTACCAGTTTTCCTCTGTTCCAATGAGCTTCAGCTGCAATAGCTTCAGAATGGAGGTCTTCAAATGTAAAACTTCTTGAGAGCTAGGCAACTGAAAGCGTTATTTTTTAAAGGCAGGTAGAGACAACAAAAAACTCTTAATATGCTTGTGAGTGTATGCTCCTGTGGATGATGGAGCTTCTGTACCTTGATATTTCTAATGCATACCCTGCAGTTTGCATGGATTCAAGCACACTTTTTTATAATTTTTTCTTTTTTATGTTACACCTTGGAAAAAAACACTCTTATTTGAGCTATCATTTCTCTTTTATGGACATATCTTTTACATCATTTACTATTATTTTAATTAGCAATACATCACAAAATTCAAAGAGAAGGCATCATTGCCTGTGGGAAGATATGAACAATTAATTTGCTGTTTGGAAATTTTATTTATTTTTTTAGAAAGAAAGAACAGATCTCTTACAATAGTACAAAACTATGGTCTTAAGAAAGATACGTTTGTTTAAGACTGGGGAATGCCAAATGAAAAAATAGTTTTAGAAAAGCAAAATGAAAAGATCAGAGCAAGGACAGCTTTACTGGGCTTGTTATAGATGCTTCCAGCCCAGCTATTGACTTCCAATCTCTGCCACGAACCAGGCTCATACGAAGGACATGCAAGGAACAATGCTTTTCCTGGGACAGCCTGTAAGCTCCTACCATAAACAACGCTATGGCTTCTTCACACTGGGTATTCACCCCTGATTACTACCTTCCATAAGCCTAGCTGGCACACCAGAAATATAAGCAGTGGCCCAGTGCCCTGCATCTCCAATGGCCACACCAATGACTCCCTTGTGGCTTCTTGCTGCAGCTTGCAGCTGGGTCTCACAGCATGCTCTGGCTACAAGCACTGTGCTGTCAGGTGAGAGAGCTGCAGCAAGAGACTGGCTTCCCTCCACCTGAGAAAACAAGGGCATTTGCATAAATGTGTAACTGAAGGAAGCTGAGCCTCCAAAAGACAGGGAGCAGGCACAGCTAGAGGCTATGGCCACATGAAGGGGCTGGCTGGCTCTTGAGATGGGGGAGACTGGAATCTTGTGACCTCTGGTGAATCAGAAACTGCCCAGGGCACTTCTGAAGACAAAAAGAATATTTCAGGAGACCCCTCAGGGCCAGTTCAACCTAGAGCTTATGTCCACAGATGAGAGCAATGGGAAGTGGTACCATCACTGGACCCCCTTTTGCAGGGGATGGAAACACCAATCCATTAGTCCAAAGTGATGCCCCTGAAGGCTTGATCCCTGGCAGGGCTAGGATCTGAGATTTTGCAGCATCCCCCTGTCTCAGGTGGTCTATGCATGTAGGAGTGTTTCTTCTTTCCTGAAAATATGCTGAAAGTACCTTAGGTTTCATGCTCCTTGCTTTTCTATCTTCTATCTCCAAAAGCTGTGTTTCTTTCAGTTCTTTAATGAGTCACATCAATCATTCTTTTTTGCATTCTAAAATTAGATCAATCATTTCAGCAAGTCCTGGAGGATAGCCACAGCAAAATAATCTGTAAGTTTTATTCTTTAGTCCCTTAAGTACAGTGACATCATACTTTTAATCAGCACTTAAAAAGGTTTCAGTGTATTTTCAAATGAGTCTTATGTTCTTTGGTATGTTTTATTTAGTCTTCCCACCTGAAACACCTTAAAACCAGCTTAGAACAATGGTGTTCAACCATTGTTTTTATTTTGAGGTGCAATATTATTTCACTGTGATATGCCTCACCTTTGGTTTCACTTAACATACCCACAGTCACAGCGAGCCTATATTTTATGCTGTCAGTCTGTGCTGCATGATTAGCAGAGAATTGCAGTTGTGTTTTCCTCTCAAAGTTGAAATGTTCTCTAATGTGGCATACTAGACAACAATAAAATGTGGTTAACATCCAGAACTGTTGCCAGCGCAGCCCACAAGCATCTTTCAAGCAGAGAAAAACAATAGTTATGAATAAACCCTCTTTACTTATCCTTTGTCATGCTTACACAGAGCTACAGATTTGAGTAGACTGCAAAATTCTTCCAAAAGAAAAACACAGCTGTTTTAGAGCTCCTATAATTCACAATGTCTACGCTTCTAGCCTAAACATATGAATACACACATACACAAACACCTACATAGAATTCAGCTGCTTTAAAGGGTTTGAAAATCAGATCCTTCACCCCAGAAAAATCCTTCCCTTTTGCTGACATTACTGTGCATCTTTCCTTTCCTCACACATGCATCAATCATATCTGTTGATGCACGATTTGATTCTTAACTCCTTCATGTTCAAAAATCAATCTGCAGTACTGCTGGTAATGAGATCCGTGCTTAGACTCCCTGCTCACTCCATAAAGGAGACAATTAGCTGCATTTTCTATTAATTTTCAGTTCTCCCCTCCATTCTGTTCAAGAGTTATAAAATACAATTGAAAACAACAACAACAAAAGAACAGTACATGAAAGGTTTTCTTATTTTTTTTTTGCACTAAAGATACATGTGTACACACAGCATAGATCTTTTCAAAGAAGAGAGGCATAAAAAAGCAACAGAGATAGATAGATTGAAATTCAGAGAGTTTTTAATACTACAAGTAAGAACATCCTGTAATACAGACTTATTTTATGGGAAGTGGAAGTAAAATCCATTTTTAAAAATGTAAATAATTTCTTTGTTAATTATTTACAGTATTTGGATACTGTGGGGAAAATGAGCATGAAACATATCTGAAGATAAAAAGAGATGATATTCACAGTAATAATTTTTTCTGTATATTGAGATATAGATATATATAGGCATTACTTATCAGATTTCCTTGTATGAAATGCATAGACCACACATTTTTTAAAATACATTGGGAAAGAGGAAAAGAGTTTCTTTTAAAGTATTCTAGAATTTTTTTGCATAAAAGAAAACTGACTGAGCACCAGCAAATAATTCGATTTCTGTCTCTTTTCTATGACTCATATAGGTCAAAAAAAAGAGGTTCTGGAGGGATTGGTTCCCCATGGAAAGGAGGGATTGGAATGCTGGGCTGATCCCAGAAATGTGGACTATGCCTCATATAGACATATGATATGTGCCAGTGCAACATTTGTGCTCCAACACAAAAGTGTAATTGAAATGAGTCCATTTCAAACTAAATGGAAATGATATATATAAATTTTTCCTCTTGGAGAGCTGTAAAGCCTGCACCTTTATTCATGAATGCCAAGAATTCCTGAATTACTTTTAAATTATTTTAGGATGATAGATACTCAATTGTAATACCTGAAATGAAGCTCCCGGGTTCTTTTGATTTCTATACTAATTTTCATTGATGCCTGCATTCTGACAGCAAAATTGTTGGCCATTTACAGTCACGTCACCACTTTTAATTAATCATCTTTCCAGAATCACCTATTGCAGGTAAGGTATGGCTGTGCTCTACCTTGCCAGAACATTTATAGCTATGCTGTATTTCTGGAAATAGTTATTTGTTATTTACATAGGTAATATATGTGTATTTCAACACCTAAAAGCTCCATATTTATTGGCAGTTAATCTAATAGTTCTGGTTTTCTCCTCTCCTCTTCCATATGCTGAATTCAAAGAGTACCATGCTCATGCAATGTGACCTTTCTCTACCACTGTTACTTGCCTGTGAGCAACACTTTAATTGCCAGTTTTATGTACTTACTTTCAGATGTTAGATTCCCTCTGCCTCTTTTATTCTCAGACATCTATCAGGGCCCACTATAATACAGTTTCCTGTGTTTGGCAAATCCTTGCTGAGGCCTTGGGTCAAAACCCCTTTTGGTATATTTTACTGATGCTTAAATTAGACTGACAGAAATGTCTTCTCTAAAAACAAGTCTACAGAAGACTGCTATTCAAGACATGTCAACTGGCCCAACAAATTGAAAATCTTTGTTTTTCTTATCTCTACATTTATCATTAAAAGAGTCATACTAAGTGATTCTCCGTCTACCACTACAGCTAAATTAATTCCACCAATTTTTCAACCAGAAAATACAAGTATGCTACATTATGAAAAAATGCTGATATTGAGAAAAAGTCAGGAAAAGATATATGCAATATGACTTAACAAAGTGCAAGGTTTGTTAGAATGGCAGTGTAGTAACAACTATGAGGCACTTACTCTGTTGGGCTCTAATACTAAAACTACCTGAAATGCCTACAGATGAAGAAGAGCGTGATAATCTTGACGTTTTAAGTGTTTATGTTTTGATATTCTGCTCACTCATATGTTGAAAAAGTGTTTTTCTGTCAATAAATAAATACAGTTCCTTTTCTAGAAAATTCACACATGCAGAGTAGTGAATGCTATATGCTTATGTGTGCATTAGAGTGGAATAGCAGATGTTATCTGAGTTTTTCTTAAAAGTGCATATAAACAAGTGAATAAATTAATTACTGTACCTTTTGAAATAGTAGTTCCAAAGCATCTATTCATACATATATCAACTGCAAAGAACTGAGAAGATGGTAAGTCTTAACCTGTCCTTGAACTCAGGGGAAAGGAGAGCAGAGACTTGTAGCACTACCTCATTTAAGTTATAGGAGGCACCTGGAATATAATTAGTGCAGGAAATTGTTTTATTATTATCATTAGCATACAAATATTTCCTAAAACCAGGTCTGTGTTTCATGCTCAGGTGTTGAATTTAGCATAAAATACACTGCGTGAATGTATTAATTACAATATTAGCTTACTCAGATGAACATAAACTTGTGTGACTGCTATCTGCCAGTCACACCAGAGATTTTTCAACATGTGTGCTAGCTCCACAATGTACAGATACCAGAGAGAGGTGCTAAGTTTTACTGCAATCAGCAGGTGAGTAGAAGAGATTCTCTCTCTGAAGATGTAAACCAATATATATATTTACAGGAAAAAATCAGGAAAACATCCAGCTGTGTGTGGCTCAGTTTCAGCTAAAGCCTGTGTTGTTTTTTAACTTTTTAAATGTACCACAAGGGACATAATGAAGATCAAGTATTATTACAGTAGAACACAGGAGCAGCTCCTTCCATGGGAATAATTTGGCCTGCTCTCAGCAGAGCTTCACAAGCCTCACTAAAATCTTTCCCTTCTGCTGCACTTTCTACAAAGTGCTGGCAGCTGGCATACAGCCAGCACAAAGCACAATGCCATTTCTTGCATACTGATAACCCCCACAGTTAGAAAGCATTAGAGCAGCCACTGGGAGAGAAGCAGGTGTATCCATAAGAAAAGTTTCCCTCTTCTAGTAATAAACCATCTTTCTATTTTCAGTCTCTTACAACTAGACTTCAAGCAAACAGAACTGATTTTAACTTCTTATTAACTGTTTTAAAGATTATATCCAGCATCAATGGTCACAGCATGAAGTGTACATAGTGAGGCTTTAAAATGTCTTTTATAGTATTACAGGTTACTCCAGAAGGCATTTATCTCTCTGTTACTTGGTATAAATAATACAGATGTCCATGGAACAATAATCAAAATCTTTCAATACATTGCAAGAACTGCACACCAAAAGCATAAATTTTTAATTTTATAATGCAGGAAAAAATTGGTCAATAATGATCCTCCCTTGTCATAGTTTGAGGCCCCTCAAACAGTTCTGTGTGCACCCCCCCCCCTCTTTCTTCCCCAGTCCCGGGGAAATGGGAAGGAGAATCCAAAGAATGCAACTCCCACAGG
>JASSUY010035552.1:0-11363 GCA_032466535.1 Forpus xanthops
AGCAATTTCTAATTCCTTTCACCTACATCATGAATTGAGCGTGCAGAAAGGAGGAGAAGACGGCAGGAGGAAGGGAAGGAAGGGGGGGGAAAGGGAAGGAAGGGGGGGGAAGGGAAGGAAGGGGGGGGAAGGGAAGGAAGGGGGGGAAAAGGGAAGGAAGGGGGGGAAAAGGGAAGGAAGGGGGGGAAAAGGGAAGGAAGGGGGGAAAAAAGGGGGGGAAGAGGAAAAAAGGGGGGGAAGGGGAAAAAAGGGGGGGAAGGGGAAAAAAGGGGGAAGGGGAAAAAGGGGGGGAAGGGAAAAAAAGGGGGAAGTGGAAAAAGGGGGGGAAGGGGAAAGATTAAAATGAGGGAAAAAAGGAGAAAAAGAGAAGGAAAGAAGAGTGAAAAATAAGAGAAAAGCAAAAGAGACAAAGGCAGAAGAAAGGGAAGAAGGAGAGAGAACAAAAGCAAACGGAGAAGGAGGAAGAGAAAGGGGAGAATGAGAAGGGAATGAATGAACTTTGGAAGCAATTTCTAATTCCTTTCACCTACATCATGAATTGAGCGTGCAGAAAGGAGGAGAAGACGGCAGGAGGAAGGGAACTACTGCGCCAGGCATGCAGATTATCATTTGAAAAGCTTCTGTTGCTATGTTTTTGTCCCTGGGTGATGAAAATGAAATTGTCTGATGTGTGCACCGTGTTAGATTTACCTTTGCAGGGTTCACCCACAATCAGTAGAGAGGGGTCATGCCACAATATGTCATCTCACAGCTCCATCACACCAACTCCAATTTATACGAGGAGGTATTATGCATTTCAAAGGAACCCCCTGCGCGTGGCTCTTGTTACTGATCTATATCACAGCTCAGCTGAGGGAAGATTAGTTCTGCTGCAAGGGCAACCAGACTTATTTGTTTATGATTATAGTCCCCTTAAAGACGCACTATTCCTTTTTCTAATGTCTAATTTCAAGTATTGCGTTAAAGGGGTTGGGGAGAAGGGGAGGGTGGGATGTAAAAGGTGAGAGAATTCCACCCTCTCCCACAAGGAAACCTAATAGTCCAAGTCTCCCATGCATCCTGCTCATTAAAACCAAAAAAAAAGCTCCATTTAAATGCAAATGTGAGTTTTAGCTGGGGACTCCCCCAAAAGCTTCTCTTGGAAGCACCAGGGAAATAGGATTCAGGAAACTAAAATGGCTGACAGCAGCCGAACGCCTGCGGAAAACGCTTCCCATCTAAATGCCCTCATCCTTCCCCCTCCGATGCCCCCCAGTCCCGCATCCTCATCCTCATCCAGCCCGGCTGGCTCAGGCGCAGCATCACTTATCACCGCTCTCCGCTGCAAGATTGTTTTACCTCAGGCAACCACCACCCCAGCGAGCTAAAACTGATAATATTAGCCTTTCAACTCCTGCTCGCTCTTGCTTTAATCAACGTTTGCCCAGAAAGGCAACGGTTTTGTCCCTGATAAAGGCTCTGAAGGATTTAATGAGGCTACCGAGTGCTGCACACCCCAGGAAGCCCCTGCTCAGCACAGCTCCCTCCGTGTTACTGAACATGGCTTTAATTTGGGAGGCTCCGGATGCCAGCGGGCACCCAGGATATCACCAAGCAGCTGGCATTGATTCAGTGGGGTCCCTGAGCTTTAGGGCAGTTCAAAATTGGCACTAAAAAGCCACTGAGTCCTGGGAAGTTTTTACAGTGGAAAAGGTGATTTGTTTGACGGGGGAAAGATGCAGAAGGAAAGGACCCTGCGGCCCTGCCTATGGTGGTGGGATGTTCAAAGCTGCCACAGCTGCTCCCAAACTTGCCCACTGTAGGGTACCCAGGGATGCTGCTCACGGAGAAAGACCCCACATGATGTGGGGCGCTCCCCAAAAGCCAAATATAAAATGGAATTGGGGTTTTCTAATGGAAAACAGGGGAGATGTGGCATGAGGGAGGTGAGGCCACCTGAGCTGTTCCTGCAATGGAAGGGTGTTTGCCTCCACAGTGAGAGCAGAGCAGGATGCATGCCGAGCTCTCACACAGAGGCACTTTTGCCTATCATCACCAGGCCAGTTTCTGACTCCTCTGCCCATGATTAACGTATCACTGCTTACAATAAATAGGCCCATTCCCATCTAGGAAATAAATGGGTCCAGCAGGGACCTGTGAGGAGTGGAGACACGGAGCTGCTGCTCTCTGGCCCCATCTCCTGGCTCCTCCAGCCCCTCCACAGAGCAGAGCTGGCACTGCTGATGGGGTTCACTGGGAGCAGAACAGCAAAGGTCAGCCCTGTGCCCCCAGCTTTCCTTACTGTGCTGATGATGCGTTTTGCCTAAGTTTGCCCAAATCCAGGCAGAATCCGGAGCATCGAAGCTGCTGTTGTCTTGGTTTCACATCACTGTTAGCCACATCAGGTGTGCAAAACTGAAAGCGATGCCCATCTCCCTTGGCAGTGCTGTCTGCCTGCTGGAACAACAGATGAACAGATAGATGTATATAGAAGGAAATGAGGAGATTAATTAAGGGTGGAATTGGCTCACGTTTCACTTGAAACCTACTCCATAGTTATGTGGAGTTTCCCCTCATTTGGGGTTTAAGCACTTGGTGGGATGACCATGGTACCCACCAGAATCCCACCCCAAAGTGCTGCCGGTCCTACAAAAGATCCCACTCACCCTGAGGGCCTGATTCTGCTCATCCTCATAGTGGGGGAACCCCCCAGCATTACTAAACCCCTGTGCATTGGCACAAACAGGAGGAGCGTTCCCAGCAGCTCGGACCCAAAGTGTTAAATATTTCCTGCTTAAGTGCAAACTCTTTCCAGCACAGCTCATTGAGCTCCTTCCTCCACTACGGACTGAAAACCTGCACCACCAAAGGCCAGTCACAGGTCCCCAAAACCCACATTCATCCAAAGAGCCTCATGGCCATCAGGCTCTAACTGTGTGATACTCAGCCTGTGCCTGCACTGCCCTGAGGGAGGAACCAGGAGCCTGGAGCAGGCTGGAAGGCATCGTGCCCATCTTCAAGGGCCAGCCTTCCCTCTTGCTGCCATTTCCTCCCTTGTTCTCCATAAAAAACACACTCATTCCCCTACTCGGAAAGCTCATAATATGATGGGTGAAAACAATTAAACGAAATAGACTGGTAATACCCATGGGAAAACATTTTTTGATATGATATTACAATCTTGTTTCAAAATTGGATTTTGCCAAGAGGAAATACAGTTTATTATAAAACACATTTTCTTTTAATTTAATTATATAATCTTTTGGCTTCAGAGAAGGGCTGCTTAAATCAGACCCATTTAATTTTCAAGTGTGTTCACCCATCACCCAGGGCAAATTGGTTTGAATTAGTAGGTGACTATAGAAGTTCTAGATACGTGTCAGGCCAAAATTCATCTGCGAACCCTGTATCAAAGCCCATCTCCATCAGCAGCACAGCAGCAGAAATTACCAGGGCTGAAGAGACAAGTGCCTGAAGAGCAGCATTTGCTCTGATTTCAATGACACCCACTACAAACCCCGATGTGGGGTTATTTATTTTTGCTCTTTGGGAATGTTTTGCCAGATCCGTTCATCACGCTGCACGTCTGCACCGTGCCAATAAAACCTGATGACCTGCACTTAGTTTCTACCAGGTGCATTAAATTCCCATAACGGGAACAGATCTTGCTAAGTCTACCATAGCCTCTTCTTTTGCAGAGATTACATTTCCAACCTAATGACAAGAGTGGTTTGTTCACGACGCTGCAGTCGCTGAACTCTGCCTGCGATCCGTCATGCTGACCTGCTGCACGCCGCGCTCCTGCAACGCAGCTCCTCATGGACAATACCGTGTGAGTTATATCACGACTCTCTTCCCATCCCACCCTATTTTTCCCCATTACTCAGCTCCTGGAAGCCTGCTTCTGGTTCACATTTAGAAGTGGCCAAAGAAGACGCATCCAAACCCATTCAAACCTGGTTTTGTACAAGCAGCCCTGCGCTTACGGCTCCCAGAGCTTAAAGTGTGTGGTTTAGTGCTGCTAGCTGTGGTTTGGGATAATCACTTGCAAAGACAAGGGAGGAAATTCCTCACCAAAGAAAAATACTGCAGTGCAGTGGAGGCTGACTCGGCAGGAATACCACAGTGGGAATAAATAATAATAGGTGGGATTTAGAAGGGGTTTTTCATCACAGGTATCAAAACGCTCCCCGTGAGTACTGGCTGGGGGAGGATGAAGTGCTCCCAAGCAGCCAACCCAGCCTCACCCCCAGCATCCTTCCGTGGGGCTCTTGCACGTGGGTCACATTTGGGACACATCCTGCTCCAGCAGTGGGTCTGGAGACCCATGTGAGTCCTGGCTGGGTTCATCCCCATCAGCCCTCCTCAGCAAACACACCCAGTTTTGTACCCTCAGAAAGACCATGGATGCGGTGGCACCAGCAGCAGCACAACCACCCTCATGTTAAATAAACCCCCAAAAGCCAAGGTCTCTGCCCCGGTGCAGAAACCCAGCCAGCAGCAGAAGGCAGCAAAGAAAAGCAATACCAAACCAGGATTTGGCTATTATTGTTCTTGCAAGGCTGGTTTGGTGTTAACCACAACAAAATACCTATCACGATTCTCACGTCAGGCAGCAGGTGCAGGTCCCTGTAAAGCAAAAGCCTATGAAGGCTCCCAATGCAGCAGCATCAACTATATATATGTATATATATATACATATACACACACACACACACACACACATCAATATATACATGCATCCATGTAAGGAAATTCTGAAAAGGTGGTTTGAATGAACCGAAAGTGTTGTTTAAAGGCAAATACTTTACTAAACTTCATCAAAACATTTTTCACGCAGATAGATATAGATAAGGAAAGCTCCATGGAGACCTTGGAGCAGCTCCAGTGCCTAAAGGGGCTACAAGAAACCTGGCAAGGGGCTTTGGGCAAGCGATATAGGGACAGGACAAGGGGAATGGCTTCAACCTGACAGAGGGCAGACTGAGATGAGCTCTTAGGCACAAGTTCTTCCCTGTGAGAGTGCTGAGGCGCTGGCACAGGGTGCCCAGAGAAGCTGTGGCTGCCCCATCCCTGCAGTATTCAAGGCCAGGTTGGACCCAGGGGCTTGGAGCACCCTGCTGTAGTGGAAGGTGTGCCTGCAATGGCAGGGGTTGGACCTGGATGAGCTTTAAGGTCCCTTCAACCCAAACCATTCCATGATTCTATGATTATTTCAACAGGTGTTGGACACCCACCTCCTTCTGGGTCTTTACTGCTCTCCCATTCACTGCTCACTTTGGAGATGTACCCAACCCATCCCAGGAGGCCAAACCCTGAGCAGCGCATCCCTGCCAGCTGCTGAGGTGCAGCTGGACTCCAAGTGTTATGAAAACATATGATCTCAGGCATGTCTGGCAAATAAACATTACAAGGGGCTGCTTCAAAGCTTTGTAGTAGCAAATCTCAGCACTTAACTAGTAATGCAATAAGTCCTATCAAGAGCATGCTGAAAGGTGGAATAAATTTCCTGGAGAACAATGCGGGTGATGTATGCACATGACCAACACACAATAAAACTGTAGAAGGGGAGGAAAAAAATGCATCCAGTCAATACAATAAAATCAGCACAAATATAGGTGACGGAAGCAAATAAATCCAACAATCCAAAGATTTTACAGCACTCTCACATGCAAAACATTTCTTTTTCCTGCTTTCCCCCCCAGAAATCTTAGGGTAAAGAAAAAAATGGGCCTGTTTTGCATCTTGGTGCATTGTGAAGGCACCGGCGGCTGTCGGCACAAATTACCATTCATCTAGGCGTTGTTGTGGAAATTTTCAAGGGATTTGCAGTAATTATATGACAAAATGCTTGCAAATCTCACTCATTGCTGAATAGAAACACACGGGTCAAAGATTGAACACTCTCAGCTTGGTAATTTGTAAATGTCAATCAGACGGGGGCCACGGGAGGCACCGAGGCACAAGCAGTGAAAGGCAGAGCGATGCCGTAGCAACCAGAGAAAGCCTTTTCACTGCACAGCTCGAAAAGGCATGGGATAGTTTGAGTTCCCAGTTAAAAACCCAAACTGATCACCTTGCACCAAAGAGGAGGGGGAGAAGGGGAGGAGGGAAGGGAAGAAAGGAAGGAAAAACAGTTTAAATAAAACCAGGGAGATTAAATTAACTGATACATACATTGGTGGAGGGAGATGGTTTGCTCGGTAATAAATACGGGCTCCTATCTCCCCCTGTGCGAGACAGCAAGGAAAGCAAAATAAAATTAAAAGATATAACAATAAAAATTATAAATGCATTGCAGCCCCTCCGAGCAAGAGCTGGTAATGAACCCGGCGCGAGCCAGCGAGAGCCTTATCTCCAGAGATCAGAAAGAGGCAAAGGAAAGCAAGGTGATGGGTAAGGTGTCCCCCTCCCAACCACCATCCTCCATAGGGATGCAGACCTTCTTGGAGAAGTCAACCCCACCTTCTCCACTCCCCAGGAAGCAGGGTTGGGAACTGAATTGTTTTAAACTATACAAAAGGACCAACCCCGGTATCTCCCACTCCACAGGGAATACATTAGAGCGCCCTGATCTGCCTCTCTGCTCCATGAGGGTCGGTTCAGGCACAATTCCAGCCCAGGCTCGGGGCACTGGGAATCTGTGGCACTTGCCCTTGGGGCCCGGTGGCTTTTTTGCAGCTTGGCCTCTATTGCAGTACTAACAAAAATGACTTTTTGGGTTGGAAATGGGGATGTTCAGGGGCTCCTGAGGTTGGCTCCCTTTGTTTTCTTAAAAAGAAAGGGGGAAAAAGCCCGTAGAAAACAAGAAGCTGCTGGTTTTGTCCTGGAGAATGTGATTTTAGGGCTGAAAAGCCCATTGCAGGAGAGCTGCAACACACCAAGAAGCCATCAGCACGTTACTATGGGTTACTATCGGGTCATGCCCAAGCTTTCTTAAGTTCAGCTTCATTTTGGGTGAGTTTCAAGCGCAGAAATGCTAAAGCTGACAAGCTGCAGGGATGTTTTTGCCATGCAAACCATCCCCACGACGGTAGTGAGATGCCATCACACACCGGGAGGAGCCGACATCAGTCTAACTGCAGGGTGAGGGGTTAACACCAAAATCACTTAACACCCTTAAAACAGACACTTTGCCTTTGGTACAAGGAATCTACCAAACCAGAAAGGTTACAGTGAACAGAGCACAGCATTTTGTCAACACCAAAGCCCAAGCTGCAGAAACACCCCTTGGTTTTTAATGCAAGATTTCCCTCCTCCTGGCTCACATTATGGAAGGAAGTAACTGGTTTAACTGGTTCAGAAGAGGAAAATTACCCTAATCCCACCACAGATGGAGGGCACCTTTGAAAGACACTGATGACCCCAAGAAACATTATCCTTCCTCTTCCAGGACTCCTGGGGCCTGCAGGCAATGGCCAGGATCCCTCCTGTGCTTGGCCCTGGTGCTGTTTTGGTATGATATAAACCCAAAGCAGATGCTGCTTCTTTCAGCTCTGAGACCCCAACACAAGAGAGATGTGGAGCTGTTGGAATGAGTCCAGAGGAAGCCATGGAGATGCTGAGGGGTTATGGACTGCTCCATGGCACTGGGAATGCATCACCTGCCATTAGCTCCTCCCTCAATGGGATTTAATGAATCTGAGAGAAATTATGAAGTACTATAAAGCCACAAGTATCATAAAAAGCCTAATAAAATTGAGAAAAGCTATTAAGTTATAAATACAACCAATACATGCAGCATCACTCAGATGGCAGAAACTAGCTATAAAATAAAGTCATTTTAGACCATCACTCTACAAGTTACCAAGTCTTTTAATTCACAAGTCACACTTCTCTTTATGGCATCCAATCCTACTGTGTGTAGGAAATCTATCTTCCAGTTAAACATGCACGAGCCCTTATACACCATGTAGAACAAAGAACTTCAATCAGTGCTCTGGTACCTCTTGCAGGAAGTAGCTGGGCAGCTCTCCACTTTGTCCCTGTGTGATGTCTTATTTAACCCAATCCCTAAATATCTGTCATTGAAAACAAATAACTCTATTAAGTTGCTCAGTAAGGGATGTATTTATTATATATATATATTAGTGTTTATATATATATATGTATGCGTGTATATGTGTATATATATATGTGTGTAGCAACTGCACACCTGAGGGTTTACAGTGCAGGTGTATTGCTTTTTGCTCACTCAGTTTAAAGACAAACCTTTGCTGATCAACCTCCCAATCACTGTGGAGCAATTTCTTCCCTTTATTTACTCTCAATGTCCTTTATGTGATGAATATTCATTGAAATAATTAAACATCCCATTCACAGCCTGTTGTGTTCACCATTAGCCCAATAAAACCCAAACAGGTTAATGATGAGCTGTAATATGGGGATTTAATATCATTTCCCCTATATATTGGCTAAAAGTTTAGCTCCTCCTTTAAGCCTCATCAATTAACTGGATATAAGTAACCCCCATAAAACCACACTGTGGCTGTAACTCACAGGTACATGAACTACATGGCTCTATGTATTTGTCTTCTGTGCTTTTTTAGCTGAGTTCCTATTTTTGGTTTTAGCTACAGTGTTAGAGAGAGAAAAACTGAGGTGTGATTTCCGCTACTGAGGAATTATTCCCAGTGCAGTTGGTTGGTGGAACAGGAGCACAGGCTGGACCAACAGTGGAAAACCACCTCGTTACTAACCAAAGACAGTGCTCTAGTAAGGAAGCCTCTTAAAGAACACTGGAATTGGTGCCTCTGCTTTGCCATGGGATGAAGAGGCCACAGCAGCATCCTGGGCTCTGTCAGTACCCAAAGCAATGCTGGTACCTGCTAATTAACCTGCTCCAGTGAGGCCCAAGAGCTCCACATTAGCAGTTCAGAGCAGGCTGTCAGAGACACACAGCAAGAACAGGAAGGACCAGCACAAATCAGGAGAGTTTATGGGGATAACTAACATTAATTTTATGCTTTATGGGCAATAAACCTTTGCTGGTTCATTACTGGCCACTGTTAAGTTTCAGGGGAGTTTCTTAACATGCAGGGGAGGTGGTGCGTGTCCCTGCAGGCTTCACTGTGTGCTGGCACCCTGGAAGAGTAAAGGTGGGGTTTGGGATGTGGTGGGGTTGGTGATGGAACAGGGAAGGAGACACCTTCAAGCCTGGAGAGGAATAAGTACATTGGCACAGGGTGCCGAGAGAAGCTGTGGCTGCCCCATCCCTGCAGTGTTCAAGGCCAGGTTGGACACAGGGGCTTGGAGCACCCTGCTCTAATGGAAGGTGTCCCTGCCTGTGGCAGGGGTTGGGACTGGAGGAGTTTAAGGTCCTTTCCAGCCCAAACCAGGCTGGGATTCTATAAATGCATCCCCAAAGGGCAGGGGCAGTACCTGCTGCTGCTGTCCATCTCCTCAGTGCAGGGCACCATCAGCTCACTGCCATCACACGATGAAGATGAACCTCACTTTATCTGTGCTTAACTTCATCGGCTGAAACACACAGAAAAAGCAAGTGCCATTAGGTCAGAAATGACAGAGCAAAGAGATACTAAAGGTACAAAGCTGGAAAGTAAAAAGAAAGGAGGAGTAACCTGCACACACCACCAGTGCCGTATCTATAGCTTCACGATGATTTAACAGCATCAACTTGGCTGGAGACTTTCCCTGGGTCCTGAACATTAGAGAAATATTATTCTCAGAATTACCTGAAGTTTTATTTAATGCAATAAAAGCTCATTTTCAATGGGAATTACTCCTGAAATAGATGACTATTAAGAAATGCCGATTGATGCATAGCTCAGCCCTCCAAGCTAATGAACTCCAAATGGGGAAGTGCAGGGGAAGGGGCTGAGGGGTGTTTGGTGCCTTTCTGTGGGAGAGGCAGTGAACAGCACAAACAAGGAAGAAAATGCCTAACTCAGCACTGGAATCAGTGGAAGTGTCAGGACTTCCATCAGCTGAACAGCTACTCCCCAAGCAGAGCTTCGGGATTCCTCAGATTGAACCCAAGCAAAGCTCCTCCCTTCTCCAAACTACTCACAGGAGGAGAGACACTAAAACCAAAGCCACAAACATCTCCCACCCCAGAAAAGAGATGGAGCAGTGGGAAAGCAGAGGTTTTATGGGCTTTTACAAGGCATTTTCTATGAATACAATTGGTAGCATCATTTAATGAGAGATTATTCTCAGGGTGCCCTCCAGCCTTAACCAAGAAGAGAAAAAGGAGGAACCAGCATCAGTAGCAAGGGGATGCGACAAGGACAACAGCAAACCTCCACTTCCCTTTGGAAGGCCCCAAGCTGAGGACAGAAATGACACGAGGAGATAAATGCATTTCAGGTATTTACGACCTGCAGCCGTCCTTACCTGGCACCTGGATGGGAGAACTGAGGTTCCCAAGGAAAAGCTCCATCAGATGATACCTGGGAAGCACCTGAGCGCTGCCTCCAGAGCTCTCATTGATGGATTAAGGGATAGGTTCCTTTAGGAATCATTTGTTTCCCTGCAGTTTTCTTTAACCCTGCAGTGGGTCTCAGCACACCCCACAGCAGCAGCAGATCTTTAACAAGTTCCCTTCAATATTCCACTGCATAAGAGGGATAATAAATCCCATTTCCAGAAGAAATCCAGGCAGTGGGGAGAGGGAATCAGCTGCGCTTTGGGGCAGTTTAGCCCAGAATCAATGTGTTTGGTACCAGGGCTGGCGGGAGCATCCCTTCCACCCCAGCTCTGGCACTGGGAAGCCAGGCAGGAATTCCAAGGTCCATAATGGATGGTGTGAAGGAGGAAGAACACAACCTGGGAAAGCAGCTCCTGTCTGCTGGGTAAATGTCATCTCTTGTGAGGTTGTCCTTTTTTGCTGTCTGTATAAATAGAGGCCCCCCCTCAGCTCCATCGCTCCCCGCTGAGCCGCCTGTGTTCATTGTAGCAGTAAATGGAGTTCTTTAAAGAGGTGCATGGGAGCTCTCGGTGCTGACGGACACCATAGATCACATAGTAACACAAAGCAGTGCAGATGCCTGATCCTGATCCCATTCCCACAGGGATGTGGAAAGCTGTGGGAAGCTGTGTCCTGAACATGGCAAGGGTGAAGCCACCCTAGGAGCTGTGGTGCCCGGAGCAGGACTCAGCTCCTGTTCTGACAGCAGGAGAGCAGTACTCGCCTCATGGAGGCAGGATCCCTTGCAGTATCCCTCGCAGCATCCTTCATAGCATCCTTTGCTGCATCCATGATGGCATCATTTGCTGCATCCCTCGCAGCATCCTTCATAGCATCCTTTGCTGCACCCATGAGGGCATCCTTTGCTGCCTCCCTCACAGCATCCTTCATAGCATCCTTTGCTGCACCCATGAGGGCATCCTTTGCTGCCTCCCTCACAGCATCCTTCATAGCA
>JASSUY010035553.1:0-36845 GCA_032466535.1 Forpus xanthops
AACAAATAAACTCTAGCCACCTCAAAAATCTACCTTTAGCCGGTTGGATTAGAAACTGGTTCCAGGAACTGATGTAAGGGGCTAGCTTTTCCTCAGTTCAGCAACATATTCTCCCATAAGGAGGTCTCAAATCTCTACAAACATCACCTCTCTTCAATACTGGTCAATGTAAAATGATGTTGATGTTCCAACAGAAGTCTAAACTCTGAAGATGATTCATTCATTCAGCTCAGGAGTTTTAATCCTCTGCTCTGAACACCAGCTTATGTCCATATGAAAACTAGTAACATCTTTTCAGACAGAAAATGACTGTCTCATTGCCGAAAACAGTCTGACAGCTGTAAACCAATTCTAGACATGACAGTTATCCTCACTCCTCCAGTCAGTTTTAAAAATGCTCCAACAACAGAAGCTTCTCCTCAATCTACTTTCAACTAGCCACTTCTGACAAGACAGAAGATGGTCCAATTCATGCCCTTAAAGTCTTCCAAAGTGGTGGAGATAGTCTAGCTCAGGATTAGTAATACCATTTTCAAAGCTCAGATGACTGACAGTTCACTTTAAAGCTGCAAACTGCAATAATAAAGGATCTGTTTCTTAGCTCGGCAATTCAGACTGCAGTGGTGGGAAGGGAACTGATGGGGACCAGGGGGACACACCACATACTTGCCCCACAAGCAACGGTGTCACCATTTGTGAGCCACACCATTGCTAATTGAGCTCAAACTGTAAAGGAACAAGTTCAAGCAACACCAAAGCTGAGTCTGGATGTGACCTGTGACACCACTGTTGGCAGTCAAATACAGGAGGGGCTTCTGAGATTAATTCTTCTACTTTGCAAACTCTGCAGCACTGATGGCAAGTTACAGTTAGGACTTGTGATTACACTGGAAATCAGCAACTGCTCAAAATTACTATAACCTTCTCACACCATCCCCACAATGAATTTGAATATTTTCTCTTACTTGCCCTTGTTTAAGTGGAACAGGAAAAGAACAAAAATCTGAGTTATTATGGTATTGTTTTAAAACAATACTAATGACTAACATTGCTGTTGCCACTCCACCTCCCCCTGTAACCCACTGGGCTCTTTGCTTGGCAACATCTACATTTGTTTATTCTACCAAATTGTGTTTTGTTAGCAAATATGAAGTTATTCTTACATACATATATATATATATATATATATATAAACTGTTGAAGTTTTCTGAGTTACATTGCATCATTTCCACTATTTAATTACTTAGGAATTATTCACCGAGCAGATCATCCACAGCAGTGATTCAAACACCACCATGAAATCTTCTGTCATAACACTGCAACACTATGATCTTCCAATTTCTACTCTTCCTATTTCAGCTCAGGCAAACAGGTGCCATTAAAACTGATACAGTAAGATACATTGAAAGCTTAGCATTAAGACTAAGTTAAGGAAGTCAGGAACAAAATGTGTGAGCGCTCCGATTCCCATTAAATATCCACAGATCATTGTAAAATACTGGATAGAAACAATTTTGCAAATTTACATGTCAAATTGTCTCTAAGTTTTACAGTTAAAGCAACATAAAATTGCTAGAAGTATTCCCAAATGATGATCCTAATTTAATTTTATGCTAGTCATATATGGCAGTTAATCACTGCCTTTGAGTATGTGGAACAGTCTGATTAACTCTAGCATCAGCTCATTTCTGTAATACAGTCCTCGTTGCAGACAGACATTTTAAGACATCTGGTAAGACTTCAGAAATGGGAAACTATACTGCTTTAATAGAACCCCTGCATTTTCCATTACACAAAACAGCTTTAATGGAGAGGGCTCACAGACTGCTCTGTTGAACTACAGCGTAGCTACAAGCTGAAGAGGCAAATTAAGAAATTATAAAGGCAAGTTATTCTCACATAGTTTTAAAGCTAAAAATCTAAAAATAAATTCAAAATAAATTACAATTCTAAACAAAATAAATTCTAAAATAAAATAAATTACAATAGCTGGAGGGGGGCAACCAAAGCAGTTCTTCAAAGTTGAAAACATTTTCTTTCTCTTCTCTCTCAAAAAAAAAAAAATAAAAATAAATCCTTTTCCCCCTTTTCCTCTCTGCTGCACCCAGCATCTCCTTGGCAATTTTCCTACCTATACATGGCCACAGAAAGTCTTAAATGCTGCAAGGTTGCAGTTGGGTCCTGCAGTAAACAGAGATGCACTCCCAAGTCATAAGAGGGCTTATGAAGCCAGGCAGGGCTCCATGGAACAAGAGTCCTTCCAGAAGGAAGGGTGCTTAGGAAAGCAGATAAACCCAAATGGCTTTGTGCAGGTGTGATGCAGAAGTCTGAGCTATCAAACTCAGCACAGCACATACCCAGTTTGCTGGGTATAGCAATTCAGGAGCACATGTGACACCACATACACAAACATTTCCCTGTAGGTGAGCACTTTAACTGTACCCTAGAACCTTTCTTTGTAACACAAATGTATCTGTCAACTGAAGGTTTCAGAGCAGATTTTTTCCACTAATTTACTAGATACACTGCATGGGATCGCTGACCATCTTGGAGGTCTGCATTCTGGCTTAGATTTGATCGGCTTGTGAAACAACTGCAATTTATTAAGCAGTGAAGATAAATAATGGGAAAAGCATCCAAAACTTGTGTGGATCTGACTCGCATCTCTCAGTCGAGATGAACGCCAGAGTGGCAATAAATTTTTCAGTTTAACCAGAAACACAGTGACTGAAACAGGAACCACTCAAATGATTTAGAAATTCTGTGTTCCGCTCAGTATGTCACAATTAAGCTGACAAATGTTTATAAAGTAATGACTCCCAAACCCCCTTCACACAAACTGGCATACACATTCATTTCCAAAATGAGAATTTATTCACTGTTATAAACAAGCCCTCTTCAACCCTTGAACATCAAAACAAACACTTTCAGCAGAGCATTTTTTCTTCATTATAAAAGATATTGATATTCATGTAGGCCACAGAATGGAACCTGCTCAAAGCAAATTGCTCCCAGCTAACACTTGTAATATTGGATATTGCTTTCTTTTGGACAAAAGCACAGTTTTGAGATCATCCTGCAAAGGTTTTTGTAGTTTCACAATTAATGGGCTTTAGCAGACTGCAGCGGCATTATCTATTATAAATTAGCAAACTGCATAGGTATGTCAAAAACAAGCATGGGAAAAACAGTACAATACAGCTTATTAATCCTAGGAGAAGCTTGAAAGTCTTTAACTGTTCTCTAAAGAACAATAATATCAAGAATAACCAAATGTTGAAGTAGTTTTAAATCAAAACAAGTGCAAACGTGAACTGTAAACACAGGAGCATATTGGGTGACTTCAGGAAATCTCTGCAGGAATGCAGAATAAGCAGTTTCCCATAGAAACCCACGAACATAAAAGCACTTTCTCCAATAGTGAAATCAGCAGCCTGAGACTAAGCCTCACAGTCACTGGAGCACCACTTCAATCTACCACACTGATTATTGAAAACTACTGTCCTTACCCAGGCTGCTTATTCAAGGGCTTTCTGATCAGCTATCATTTGCTAATAAAAAGATTACCTATTCCACATGATTAATATATAGGAAATAAGTTCTACAAGAGACTCGCATGTTTTGACATCATATGACCTATTACTGACATCTGTATTAGCTACCCATTGTTACAAGTACATTCTGCACCCCGTTCCTTGAAGTAACCATCAAGGATAGTTCAGTGTTCAGCTTTGTATGACAGACAGGGAATATTAACAGACACCAAAAATTATAACACAGGCTGTAGAAGGTGATTCAGAATAGCCCAGCTCTAGTGTTTGAACACAGCTACCTCCTCCAACAAACAGGCTTAGAGCCAAGCTCAAACATCTGCTAGATGCCCACAGTTTGGCGGTGTGATTAACTCCTGTATGTCCTGTACTGATTTGGAAATAAGTTGCCTTTCAAAAAATAGCGCTACTGCTTAATTCGTACTTTACTTAAAAGAATTGAAAAAATTATACAAATGACGCCAGCTGAATAAAAAGTGCCTGTTCTCACTGAGCAGCAAGATCAGCTTAAATGTCTAAAACCAGAGTGAAGTCTCAATGTTAGTATATACAAAACTTCATTAAGTACCAAATAAATCTTGATTTTTCAGAGTCTTCATCTACTAACCACATGAAAGACATCCACTGAAGGATTAAGACCAAGGAACTATTCAATACAAAATACCAAAGGTCTTAAATGAAGTAAACTTTCATTATTACTGGACAAAGAATCTTTATACACTGTTTCAAGCAAGAGGAGTTGAAGGAGGTTTTATTTTCCTGTCAGACCAATTAACCTTAAATCTTACTGGATTACTATCTGCAGCAAATGCAAACAGTAAGCACCAAAACTTATTCTTTTGTCTTCATCCACTTCTCTCTCCAAGTTTATTTTTTTGTTCTCAACTATGCTTTCCCAGTTTCTTTGTTAGTATAACTCAAGCGAGCGCTGTATTAGCTCCTCACTCTTGCAGGTATGAAAACATAACGTTTGCTGACTAATCATAGGAAAAGGCTCACTCTTAACCTGAGAAGAGTGCTGCCTGTGTACTGGGAGATGTCTAACATGTCATTCATTAAATCTGTCATTATCATGAACAAGTTTCAAACTGCCATTCTTTCAGAATTCGAGCTTTCCAGTGTGAAAGCCTGTGGAGTGCTGGAGCTGGGGAAGATGACTAAGAGGTTTATAAACCCCTAAAACCAATAGATTTTAAACTTAGTATCTACATAAGGAGATTTAGTTACATACTTTGTACCACAGACTTTAGTCTGAAGAAACATGTATTTAGTGACTGTCCAGACACAATGTATGTCTGAGATAGACTGTTACCAAAATAAAGACAATAAAAAAAACCCTCTGCACTACAAAAAGCTTCATTCTACCCATGTAACACTCAAAGGAATGAGAGTATTTAATGTTTCAGAGTTTGGGTTTGTTTACTGTGTGTCAGGTTCCCTACAGATCCATTTAGAGAAGTCCCATACGAATAACTACTTGTCCCTGCACTATAATCTTCCAAGCATGAAGCTACTGTCTGCAGAGAGATCCACTGATTCCAATTACTGCCGCCTTGCCATTAGCAGAACAAATATCTATGCTGGCATCATTCAGAGCTTTACCTCTTCACAGGCAAAAGGACTCAGAGCCTGGGGTCTTTTTTAATGTTTCTGTATAGTGGAAGATTTTTGCACCTAGAATAGGCATGGCATTAGCAGAAGAAAAAAAAATAGTGCCTTATAGATTTAATTAGTAAGATAAATTCATATCAACTACAGTAGAAACCCATTCAGGCACAGAATCTCCACATCCTCTCCCCTGCAGAAGCTCAGAGAAAATCAGTATCTACTGGCTGCTGATTTCTGAAGTTAAGACATGCTCACAAGCCCAATCTCTACAATGATTTCTGGTATTTCTGAGTATAACCTCATCATATGAATAATATATACTTTTTTTAATTCTATACTTTTTCCAATACGTCTATTACCATACTATGAAGTCATTTCTATTATAAAGCACACTTCAAATCAATAGCTACTTACATCTCACTTCAGCTTTGCCAAAAATAAGAAACTGCTGTGTAACTCTCAAATTGCATTCTATAATGGTAAATTAGAATAGGCTTGTTTAATGGTTCTTCCCAGTGAAATTCAACATAGCCCTAGCTTCCAAATACAGCATAAAACTATGTAACGTGACTAACTCTATTGCAAATTATCAGCTCCAAGGATAATTCATGTTGGAAGGGACCTCAGGAGGTCATCTAAATACCTGATCTGGAAATGTTGAAAGTAACCCTTTGTGAGATCACTTCTAAAGAAAATAAAGTTATTCCACCCTGTGGTAGCATGCACTAAAATAAAGCACAGTGTACTTGCTCAAACAGGCCCATATAAAAAAAAAAAATTATTAGCTCTTTTTAATGTAACAAACTGAGAACTAAGTGATCTTAAAATATACAGAATTGAATCACTGCTTAAGCAATATTTAATCTGCTTAGAATCTAAAGGGATGAACTTGCAAGACCTTGAATTTAGTAACAAACCGTAGCTGTCAGATTTTTGACGTCATTATTAAATAGCAGGAAGTTAAATTCTGGACAGAGACTAGACTGTAAGTACTTCCTCCTCACCCTTTACGTATACACAGAGGTAAAAGATTAATGAGCAAGGTACAGCTTATTAAAGAACTAACAGAGATGAACCTGTGACCACTGCAATGCCACAAGCAAGGAGACAGACGCCTGAAATAGCCCTTACTACATGTCTCTAAATACTAAACACACTATGGCAACACTAGTAACAACAGCTTACTGTTAAACACTTCATCCTACTATTAAAAGGACATGCTATAGAAAGCTAAAAACAAGCGTGAACAATGCCTACAGTAGTACTATTAAAGAACTGTTTGAGTGCACACAATGAAAAACCAAAGGTCAGATTCCGGCAACTAAATAAACTCCGCTTTGTGCTGATACTTAATGTCTACCACCTGCTCTAGTAAAAGCGACCTACGTGAAAAATAGTGTCAAGTCAAGCTATGCTGAGGAGAAAGACTGACTGCATATGGTCCCGAGAGTGCCAGCATTAACATTTTGGGGCACAGCTGATGTGCCAGCAGGTGCCTCGCAGAACATCAACAGTTGACATCTCAACCAAGCAATGAGGAAGCCAAGACTTTCCATGCTTCTTCTCAAGCTCCACCCACTGGCCAGCTTGCCTTAGAACTAAGAAAAAAAAAATGCAATTTAAGCAGTTCATTCAAGTCAAAACAGACTTATGAAGTATGCAGATACCTAAATGATACCTACAGTTCTTTGTTACCTTAGTGAGAATAGGGTTAATTATTAAAAACAAATCTTGCCTTGCAGTTATCTGGTTTCTCAAGAGTGCACCAGAACTCCTGTATATTGGAGCAGGGTAAAAACAAAGCAAAAACCTACAAAAAAGACTGATTTAGATCCTCCCCACATCTAAGAAAGAAACTGACAGACTAATGTTTTTGGAAAAGCTGTCTGCATTTCTGTTATAAAGCAGTAATACATGAAGATTAAAGTCCATGATAAAGCACCACTAACTCTCACTACTGCCAACCAAACTGCACAGATCCTTTATCAATGATGACTAAAAGAAAAACCAACTCACCATTCACTGAATTTTACCAGCAGCCTTGATTACAAAGATGTAAGCAAATTCTACCGTATAAGATAGTAATTACCATTCAATGGCAGAGCAGCCTCAAAATAGGGTGTTTTACCAGACGTAAACACATTTCTTGAAGAGCCAAAAGCAATTACACATTATTAGACTAACACACAAACTACTACTTGTTTAGACATAAAGTGCATCCCTCCTTTTTCAATTAGTAGACAACTGCTTTTATGGAGAAAATTGTATATAACACACAAAGCAAACTTTAAAATGCATTTACTAGTCTACATGGCCTCTCCACAAGGACAGTTAAGAGTGGATCAGGAATGCAAGATGCCTTCCTCCACTTTGAAGCTATATTTACACACATAGCACAAAGTCACTCCTAGCAATGGATGACAGAAAAGTTGATGATGTTACTAATCACTGCATAAAGTTGCATACATTAACTGGAAAACGTCTGTAGTTATTTGCCTGTAGCAACAGGCAGTGCATTAATGAAGACAGAAGACCTTTTTTAATTCAGTATTTATTTAGCTAAATAAGAGAGGAAAGGGCAATCTGCTTTACACAACTTAGTTGCAGGATGTTCAAAATCAACTATTGGCAAAAATTCTCTTCTCATGTCATTTGCTACCAAGTAATAACATCTAGAAGTTGCCTAATACAAGAAGATAAAGAAAACAGTGTATTTTATTTTTTAATGCTACTTAACATCCTGTTTCAAGATAAAACTCCTTTGTGGACTTCAGTCTGGAAACCACCAGGGTAACAAAGTGCACCTCTTAGCCAACTGAAAAGGGAACCCCTCACACTCCAAGTGCTTTTGTGTACAAGACTGTAAATAAATCTTTGAATAGCAGTAATTACAAGGCTACTTGAGCAAGAGTAAGGAGACATCAAAAAGGTTTTGAAATACACACAGAAGCAAATACTGTGTAAACAGAAGGCACATAAGCCACAAGGAAAAAATGGGAGAAGATAAGCATATTCCCTTGTAGATGAAGAATTGTTCAGCTTTAAGTAAGGTAACAGGTTATTATGCAATTGCGAAACTCTCCTGACTTCTTCCTATACATTCATTGCTAAGGAATACATTAACATACCGTAACCTCAAGCCAATGTATTCTTACAAATTCTACTTAAAGTACTGGTTTGCATTTTATCAGCAGGGGGCTTGATTTTTGAAGTCAGTTCTCCATACCATCTGAACCATGTCTCAATTCTCAACTAAGCCATCACATAAAAGCGTATTGTTACTACTTGGCTCTTACCAAGTTTTGCTGTCTAGGCATCTACCTCCATAAACTCATCTGAGACACTGGTGGAGAATACAAATTTTCAGTCTGTGTTCCACCAAAACTTGGGCAACTGTGGTCAGTGAAAAGTTCAAAGATAGCTAAAGGTTCCCAAGCATGGGCCTGTGTTCCCTCCTAAAGCTTTAAAGGCAAAGTTCTAGACTGTAAGAACACCTGTGACCCAATGTTCCTTCCTTAAGATTGTTTCATTACTGAGCATCAAGCTTAATGTCCTGCCATCCCCCTTCACAACCCAGTGGCTCAGAATGACATAATTCAGAATACAGCATGAAATTTAAAGGTCAAATGCAGGGTTGGATACTGTTTCACATCTGCCATCCTCTGTTACTAGCCTACTATCTAATGTGAAAACCAACTATGATACCTTATTTGTCTTTTAAGCATTCACAAATTCTCAACTCCTTAGAACTTAAAGGGAACATTTTAAGATAAGTCCATTCTTGTTTCCATAATAATTTATGCTTCCTATATTGTGCTCAGTGTCAATTACCAACTATCCTCATACTTCTACTCAAGCACTGCACTCTGCTTCTTTCCTTATTTTCCCTTCCAGCCTCTTTATCACAACAGTGTCTCACACATTTCATTCATTCCTTCTGGCAGAGAGAGTCTGAGAAATACGTGGAAAATACCTCTAACTACATGATGAGAGCACCCTACTGCCCAGGTGCCTCTCTCAGGGGAAGAACAATGAAGGGGAGGAGCGCATCATCACTGGTTCAACAGGCACCTTAAAAACTTGTCTGCAGAGGGTAAAGATCATATCCTTTACTCACTCTTTCTAGGTGTGCTGAGAGTGCTCACTTCACACCATGATGGTGCCTCTCCTTTGGGGTCTTCTCCATAATTAACAGTTTCAGACTCTGCCCAACACAGTAAGGGAATGGTAGCAAATTTGCCCTTGACAGTTTCCCTGCTGCCCAGGGATTGCTGTCTTCTAGACAGCAATTCAGTACCTCAAAATTTAAAAGGACTACCACATTACTCAAAGAAACTACTTATTGCCCTGTCAGGGCTTTCCAAATCTCAGGTATTTTACACATCCACTTCCATGTGAAGTCATAAAATCCAACTGCAGAACAAAAGGCTTTAAAAATTACATCACTGCAAAGCTAATTACACTTCAAAGTTCAAAAGGCCATTTTTGGTTACTCATCTCTGATGAATTTCAGGGAAAAGGCTTATTGCAGAAGAATGCGGTAAACAAAACACAAATCCTTACTTGACACAAAATACAACCTATGAAGAACAAACAAAAGAGAATGGAAACATGTTAGCCCAAGAGTGGGGCTTTTTTACATGACAGAAAAGGAACATGGTACCTGAAGCATGGTAAGACACACAGTATCTTTTAATCAGAAATAAGGGTGGAATCAAAGATGCCACCTGCCACTTCCATTACAAAACTGTCATTTAACATTGTGTCATATTAACTATAAAATGCAGTCTGCAGTGTGCATTTATAAAAGACACACTATCTTACAAAAAATAAAAAGCACTAAAGCTTCCCTACAATTTTACTTACTACAAAAATGGCAATACTTTTATCAACTTTTAGATTTCCCTAAAGTTACTGAAGGGATTCAGCAAGCCAAAAAAGGAAGAGGACAGCACCTATCTTGGCACCTCAAACATACCTAGAGAGCAAACTTTAACCTATCATTAAGTAGCAATCACTTTGCCTCTATAGATAAGCAAAGCCACAGGGCTTGCCCAGGTGGCTCACCAGTGGCAGAAGCCTAGGAGAGCACCCCAATCCCACATGCTGTCCACAGAACCATCCTTCTACCTTTTCCAGAGATGTACCATGGTCCCATGATTTGACACCTGCCAGAATTCCAAAGTTTCTGATATCTACTAATTTTGCCATTTAAGTAAATGTAGCTTGGGTCATGTCAGCCTCACTACACATTGGTTTCTTCGCCTATCATAAATGGAAAACAATGCTAACCTTCATGGAAAGACTTTGTATCAGACAAGCAATGTACAAATATCCCTACTGTGGAAGGGCCACCTATTATGAGCAAAGCAGCAGTTCTAATGCTCGCCACCCAACATAACACTTAAGGCTCAAAATGTCTTACCTGATTTTATAATTGGGCAGGGTGTGCTTGCGCTTAATAACCTTCTTGAACTGGTTTACTATGATGGAAGTGAGCTGTGGCATGGGCCTCCCTTCAAACTGAGACTTCACTTCAAAGAGTATCACAGGGTCATCCATAAAAGAGAAAGACCAGTGAGTGAAGGGCAGGCGTGTGAAGACCAGCTTCAGCTTCCCCAGCACCCGGGAGATCTTGACAAAGAGGTAGGCCGACTTCCCAAAGACCAGGTCGGCATCGATGGCCAAGTGGAAGCCACCATTGTATTCCAGGTCTACCTCAAAGCCCAGCTCCTCGGGGCAGCCCTCCTCGTTGCAGACCACTGGCCGAATGAGCTTGACAGCTTTGAACACAGGCAGGACGTTACCGAGATACACGTCCCTGAGGCTGAGCCCCTCCAGTACCTTCCCCGTCATTTTGGCCTGGAGCAGCTCCTCAAACTCCACCTTGATCTTCTTGGTGACCCAGTTCCTGACCAGGGCCGTGTCCCTGAGCTCCCTGAAGAGGAAGAGGAAGATAGCATTGAGGAATTGGCACGTCTCCTCGCGGCAGGGGTCCGGAGAGGGCTCTGGCTGCTGCCTGGCGCTGGGCTCCGAGCCCGGGGCGGCGGCAGGAACCGCGGTGCTGGCGGGCGCTGAGGCCGGGGCCGGCTCTGAAGGCGCCTGGCTGCCGGCAGGCTCCGAACCCTGGAGGTAGTCCCTGAGGCTGCGGTCAGCCGCCACACGAGCATAAACGACACTGCCAGCGTCTCCGGCCACCCCGACAGGCTCCGGCTTCCCCCAGTAGAAGAGCAGCAGCTGGAACAGCAGCGTAAGGACGCAGCCGGCCAGTGCCGAGAGCAGGATCACGTAGAGCAGCTGCATCCTCGCCGCACCCCGGGCGCGCTGCCCTCACCGCGCCGCCGCCATGCCGGGGGTCGCTCCCTCACAACGCCGTTTAACGGCCGCGGCCACCCGAGGCCGCCTCATCCGGGTCCCACCCCGCCCTCTCGCTGAGGGTGGGGCTACTGCGGGGACAGCCAATGGCGGCGCGGTCCTCCTCTCCGCGAGTCCCCATTGGCGGAGCCGGGAAGGTTTCGCTGGCTACGTCACGGCGCTGAGCAGCGTGCGTCATAGCGCGGCGGGCGCATGCGTGGAGTGGTTGGGGGCGTCTGAGGGGAGCGGGGAGCGGTGGGTCATGGGCGCGGAGGTGGTTCATCAGCGGAGCTCGGGAGCGGGGTTGTGAGGAGGCGGTCACTGCCGGAGGAGCGGGGTTGTGAGGAGGCGGTCACTGCCGGAGGAGCGGGGTTGTGAGGAGGCAGGCAGTGCCGGAGGAGCGGGGTTGTGAGGAGGCAGGCAGTGCCGGAGGAGCGGGGTTCTGGGGGTCAGGCACTGCTGGAGGAGCGGCTTCTATTCGGTTAGGTTCGATTCGGTATTCCGGCATCAGAAGGCCGGGGTGAGGGTTTACCTGAGAGTAAGTGATGCCTCAGCCGCCATTGCCTGCTGGGGTGGTTGGGGCATCACCCGCGGGATGGTGATTTGTTTCATTTGGTACTGCGTTGCTCGAGGAGTGATGAGGGAGAACACTTAGTCCCTTCGAAATTACGCAGTTAAATAATTAAAACTTCTGGTAGGGAACAAGATCTTGGGAGTTCTGTGGTATATTAGAACCTTTTCTCTGTTGGTGAGAGATGCTTCCAGCAACTTCAGTAAATACTACATAGCATTTCATCAGGCTCTGCTGTTGTTCATAAGGCAGAAATCAGTTTCCATTCTCTTCCAACTTTTTGTTAGCACTTAAAAGCTATCAGTGAATAAATGAAGTAAAAAAAAAAATAACCAAATATCCAGACGAAAGAAAACTGAAAAGAAAGCTGAGAGCTATGCACGTCGTGGTACTTCAGCCTATGCTGTGTGCAAGGTCACTATTGTCTTTCATGTAGGACTGAGCTACTTGACAAGTCATGGTTAGCAGTTTTGTAGCACACTGTGGCTTCTTTGAAATCAGAAAGATGAGGGGAGGAGGGCATCAGTCTACCTCCTTGCAGGGGAGGCAGCAAAATCCATGCAGGAAGCAGGGTGAGGAGCAGCCGATCAAACTGATGATGGGAAGAATGGATGTAATAAACAAGCTTAGAAAAAAGAAACATGACATGAGGCTGGACCACAGTAGAGATGCTTCAGAAGATCATGTCCCTGCCCATCGTGGGGGGATTGGAACTAGATGATATTAGGGTCATTTCCAACCCTAACTATTCTATGATTCTGTGTTAAACATCTTGAGATGCTAACCCACAAGATCCAGTGTGTTCAAATCTGATTTACGGAAGTGTCATATGAAAAACCCTGTATTTTTACTGCAAAATATAAACATATTTCCAGAAAAAGAAAGCCTTGTTATTCTAATCCAGCAAGCTCCTTTAAAGGCCTGATTGAAGCTGTATGTCCTGTGGGAGAATCTACTATGACCGCTGCACAGTGGTTTTCCAGGTGCTTCCCTATGTCAGGGTCTTCTTGTCTTTCAATCTGCAAGTTTTATAATTTCTGAAAGGCAGCCACAATTAAAAGTTACTGAAATAATGAAGCTTGGGGTTTACATCTCTTTTCAGTTAAATACCTAGCTAAAAGGTACATAGATAATTGTTATATTTTATATGTTATTATGTTTGTATGTTTTATATATTATATATATTTATATGTTATATATTTATATATATTAAATGTTATATTTTGGTAGAATAAAACCTCAGGCTTACACTTGGTTGTTTAGGGTTTTGTTTTGCCAACCTTCAGAACTAAGAAATGCAAACAAGGAGAAGAAAATGGGAAATCTAAATAGTAGGAAGATAAAGGCTCTGTTCTCCCATCTCCTTCACAAAGCGTGTGGGGTGGGAGGATTGAAAAGCTCTTAATGATGCAGTGCTGTGGTTTGAAACTAGAGATGCAGAGTATGAATTTTTTATAGGTCTTGTGACTGAAAGTTGAAATGCCTGAGTGTTTAACAGAGCATTTCTGTAGAAATACCAGAGAGGTCATTAACCCGGCATTTGAACTGCTGTTACCGGCTTTTACCACAGCTAATGCGGGCAGATGCAGCAAGAACGGAAACGGTTTGGATTAGCAACTAAATGGCTTTTCAGATAAGGAGTAATATATTCAGAAAGGCAATAGCAGCCGTGGGTTTGGGTCAGGAGGAACAGCGGGAGAGAAAAAGGGGTAAAAAGTCATGGTGCGAATGTCTTGATTGTTTTCTTCTGTTAAACAAGCAGAAGAGGAAAGTTGGCACATTTTGTGCACCTGATGGCAGCTTAAGGGCCTCTGAAATGTTCAGCTCTGTAATGGCTTTTCTTCTCTCCCAGGAAAGTTGTCAGCAGGAGCTGTGTTATCTTAAAGACATGTTATGAATCAAGGATCGGGCGTGTTTTAGCATTTTCAAGAGAATGAAAGAACAAAAGGAATAAGCAAAGGCATTAATGTGAATACACAAAGGATGTGGAGGAAAATGTTATATAACAAAATAGGATTGAAATAAGAGAGAAAATTATTTCTATTTTCCAGGTAGAGGAGAAAAAAAGATTAATTTTAATACCATCTAAAAAAGACCTTTAAGAGCATATTTTACTTTAGTTTCAATTTAGAAGTTGTTATTTACGTTTTCTAGAAGGCTGGATAAGTAGAAAGGTATATGTACTTGCATGTACCTATATTTGATTTTTTTAAAAGTACTAGGGGAGGGTTTATTAAAAATGATATTTCACCTCTATTTAAACAAGGAAAACACTCCTTATTTTTGCATATCAATTTAGGACATGATGGCAACAAACCTGTAAGTGTTAAACTGCAGTTCTCGATGTTTTCCAGGAGGTTGCAACAGGAATAGTGTACCAAGATTGCAAAACACACAGAGCCTGCTAATTCAGCAGAGAGCGTGAACATGTTTGAGCCTATTCTCCTGTTCTAAAGAACAGTGAAACTCTGGAAACATTTGTCTGGATTCACCTAATTCACAGAATCACAGACAGGTTTGGGTTGGAAAGGAATTAAAGTTCGTATAATTCCAGCCCCCTGCCATGGGCAGGACTGCCTCAACCTAGACCATGTCACCCAAGACTCCGTCCAACCTGGCCTTGTACACTGCCAGGAACGAAGCATTTACCACTTCTTTGGGCAGCCCATTCCAGTGCCTCACCACCCTCACAGTAAAGAACTTCTTCGTTGTATCTAACCTGAAATTCCTCTGTTTCAGTTTAAACCCATCACCCCTTGTCCTATCACTACAGTCCCTGATGGAGAATCCCTCTCCAGCATCCTTGTAGGCACCCTTCAGGTACTGGAAGGCTGCTGTGAATTATCCAAAATGGCTGATCATGACTGATACAAGGATCTTTTGGGTTTAGGAGCATTTTTAGTTAACCCCAGACAGTAGGACCAGTCGAAGAGGCACAATTTAAAGTTCATATTGTGGCACCAAGGAAAGAAACATCAGTGTCACAAGCTTAGAATGGCGATTACAGGTGTTTTTTTCCAAAGTGCAAAGTAGTCTAAATAGATCATTTCTCAAGGCAGGAAGTGCTGGGTTGTTTTGTAATGAGTGGCTTTAGTAATTTTCTTTGTCACTGGACTGGAGTCGTTGCCTGCTTTTGTAATATTTGTTGGCAAAATGATTCTTTCCTGGACCTCCTGTTGTTTTTATATTACATCTCTTGGAGACCAAAATTAGATTATCATTCCTATGGTGCTGCATGAAATGAAATTTAGAAAGTGATTAGGTAAACTCATGAAGAAGAAAAAAAGTCCATCGAAGGCTATTAAATGCAAAGGTTAGTGGAGCTTACACTGGTGGCAGTCTGCTGAGGGTGTCCTTTTGACTGTCCTCAGGCATCTACAATTTCAGACAGGTTACACTGCATGAAGAGCATCTCAGCTGGTCCAATTCTGCAGATACGTTAACAAGTAGAAGAATGCACCAACCTGGTCTGCTTCCAGTTCTAGTTCTGAACACTGCCAAGCACCATGGCATTATCAGGTGATCCTGCATTTTACTGGAGTGAACCTCTTTAAAAACACTGAGGTTTTAGATCATGTGAGATTTCCCTCGATGCCATCTAAACTCTTTTTTGTTTAATTCTGCCTTTGGAGGGACAGGTTGCACTATGAGTCTGCTGCTAGTGCTGGCAAAGGGCTCACTGCACCTACAATTGGTCCTTGGGAGGATTTCAACTCATCTGTTGGAGCTCCTCTGTCATGACCCCTCTGAGCCTATTTCTCACACAGAGGCCCACCTCTTGTGGCTCAGTATTGCCAGATCCCTCCAGTAAATTTTACCGTTGCAAGCTAAGTTCCTTCACTCAGAATTGGAGGGAAAACTGTACAGATTGGGTGGTTCAGTCATGCTCTAGCCTATATTGGTGCCATAGAGAATCGTCAGCAGATTGTCAACTGGAATAAAGTGTTGGATCTATTGAGTTGAATGCATCCATTCATCCTACTGAAGAATCTGACCTCCTCCCCCAACTGTTAGTTGTTTTTAAAGGATGTTGACTGATAGTTTTAGGAAGTTTTATTACTACCCTAGAAATTAACCACTGCATGAATTAAGTGAAGGAATCTAGACCCATGTTTTCAAGATTGGAATGCATATTAAATACTGTTCTTTGGTTAAATCCTACCTGAGATGCCTAAGCCTCAATTTTCAGGGCTAGTGAGAAACTAGGGTTTATTTTGGAATTGTGAATACTGTGTGCAGCAGGGTTAACCCCCCCCCCAACACCACTCCTTTGGCTGCCCTAATATGTAGATGCTCCAAATTGACATTCACTTCTGAAAAAGAAGAGGTTTTTAACTTCATCCCTCAATTTTGTGATCTAACATGTCTCACAACAGAGATACTCTCATTGTTTATGAACAGCTTGCACATAACAAGTAAAGCACTTGAGTTGATTGGTGTTTATGGCTTAGGGCCAGCATAGTTTGGATCAGAACATGTTAAAAAGAGAGTGAGAGTTTGCATCCAAGGTTTAGTTTGGCCCAAATACAAATCCTGTATTTTGACTGAAGCTCATCTTTAATTATCATCAAAAGTGTGTTCTGCTTGTTTAATCAAGAGCTTAACATTCTGGGTGTAAAGGTGCTTTGGGTGCTTACTTCAAGAGGCTCATGTTCAAGCTTAAAGTATCCTGCCTCTGAATTAGGGATTCTGTTACTAGCTCTCCCAGACCCCAGCTTTTATTGTATCAAGAAAGAAGATCCTCCATTTAAGAGCTGTCGCTCTCAGAGAGCTTTTCCAAGATTTAAATTAAAATTTAGAAAGACATTTTAGCTGTAAATATAACAAATTCATGCTTTTTATATCACCAATATCCAAGGCAAACTGAAGATTTCCTTTATTCCCTGCCTGCTGTTGCATCTTAAATGCAGAAATTGTTCTTTAATTCGCAGACGCAAGTGAGGCTTGTCACACATATTTTGCTTCTTCCCGTGCTTACTTCGCTGATTTCTGGTATTAATGTAAATGTGGGCTTGCTTAAGCTTTAGAAGGGGATATGTTTGGGATAGTTATCATCACAGCTGTCATTTAGTGTTCACTCAAGTACCTTTTCCTTACGTACTCGGAAGCATATTCACCATCCCTCATAAGAATTGTGGGCAGCCTGCCTGAGACCCTTTTGCACACTCCCAGATCATCTTTGTCAGAGTGGAATTTGTTTTGGCTACTTCCCCTAATACATTTCAGGTATAATTACACTATGATCAATATGTTTTAGATGATTCACAACCCCATAGTATTTTTTTTTAATACTTGGCTCATTTCCTGTATTAGTCTGAAGCAGCCTCTGGCTGATGGAGAGGCTTCAAGAACCTGCGTTAAAAGGCAGTTGTGAGATTGTAGAAGGATCCTAAACGCTAAAGAGTTAACACACTTCAGGGGTGAATGTAATTTTTCAGATGAGGATCCCTGTGAGGCTTTGTGCCTCATTTGCCCTTCATTAAAGGTGTAATTTCCTGCATCACTCTGCAGGTTACTGGGCTGCTTTCTGTCTCAGGTTCTGGCAGCAGTTGGTTGAGGATTGTCTGCTCCGTCTCTTTAGCCTCCTGATAAGCTCAGTCAAATCAGGCCGTGGAGAGAGGCTTCTTTCCTTCTGCTGGAGGTTAGCACCCCTGCAGTAAGGTCAGGGCTGAACACATGTCCATGCTGCAGCCATTTCAATGCAGAACTGAGACTCTTAGTCTCTGTGTCCATGAAGGGGAGGCCAAAAGGGCTGCACGGGGGGAGCAGGGAAAGAAATGCCTTGCACTTCAACAGACTGAGCTTGAGATCCGTGTCGTGGTCTCAGGAGAGTGCTTACTTGTGCAAATACTCGGTAATCCAATTTCACCAGCTACAGTCCTGGGATCAGTGACATGCCCTGGCAGTCTTGGGTTTCTATAGCTGCTTGCAGCGCCTATGTATTCTGCTGCTCAACTGGAAAAAATAAATAAGGGGACAGTAGGGGATTTGAGGGAAGCTGCGCCATTCTCCAAGCCTAAGCAAGTAAGTATCTCAGGAAGTATATCCCAGATCCATGAGAGTTTTTTGGAAAATGAAGATTCTGGGATTACATCATTCACCTTTGCCTCTCTGATTGCCTCAGAGTTTCGTGTGTGGTACAGAGCCACTGAAAGGAGAAAAAGGGAATTACTGGTTAGCTCATCTACTTGCTCTAAGGAGATGTGGTCTGCCTGTGTGCTGGGACTCCTTGGGCTTCTCAATCCTTATAGGCATCTGTGTGGGGCTGTACAAAAAAGCTGTCCTTCAAAGCATATGTAAACATGTTTGCAGAGCAGAACACAAATGCCTGAAGAGACCTTTTCATTTTCCCTCCTGTTTACTCGGCCATTCTTCCTTCCAGCCTAACAGTTTGCACTAAATGAAAATAACATGCTCCAGGCAGTTAAAGCTAGACCAGGCATCTTGATGTAAATAAACTTCAGAGGGGTGAAATATCTATTCTAGAGATGAGTCTGGCAAGCACTGAGTAAAGAAACAGTTTCCTCATTTCCCACTGCAAAGCTGGAAGCTGGCCTTTTCAGCTTCATTCCTTATATGAAATCAAGTCCATTTGAGCATGGAAAAGTAGATTGGCCTTTCATTGTGTGATCTTTTGTAATGGCAGGAAGCTTGATAAAGGTAGATAGAAACACTTAGGAGCATATTCTCCTTTCCGTACTTTCCTACTACCAGGGTTTCACAACAGTTTTCCTATGTATTCAGAGAATAAAAAGATACCTGTGGACTCCCATGGCTAATCTTTACACATCTAGTTTAATTCCCTTCACAACATATTTTTGCACAGTCTCTAGTAACTTTTCTTTAGGAGATGGCCCAAAGACCATGTTCAATGATAAATAATAATCATAGTACACATATCTAAACTATATATTGTAGTACATATACATGTGTATGTGTATGTAACATATCAATCTGGGCCACATATTTATAATAACATAAGTTACTGTGTTCAGCTGTGTAAGACAAATAGCTGTGTTACTGAAATCTCTGTAAATACCATTAGTAACACGTTTCAGCTGAGAAAGCATAACATTGCAATTCCTGTCTTTCTCCTGTTAGAGTTTATTTAATAGTCTGGTTTCATGCTATGCTGTCTGCTGCTTCTATTCAGAGTCTGTTCAGAGCAAGACAAACACCAGCCAGCTTTAAATTCACCCAGAAACAAGACCTCATGTTTCACACTCAGAAAGTGACATCTGAAAGGACAGAAGCAACTTACAGTTTCACAAACGTTTTGCAAGTTGGAAAACTGTATTATCTCTGTAGTAACAGACAGATGTGACCTTATCCATTGACAGTGAGTCTGGGCCATAAGTGTTTCACGCTTTCTGCCTTGTTTGTGCATAAAACACTGCAGGGGAAATGGGCTAAGTGAACTGCCTACACAAGGGGACTATGAAAAATAAGTTAAAAAAAATAATTAGGAAAAATATTATTTTTTTTAAATATAAAAGTATTATTTTTAATTTTTGGATTATCAGCAAAATTTGATACAAGCCTCTGGTAGAAAGCAGTGATTTAAAGCAGTATTCTCCATGTCTACTTCCAAACTACTGACAGGGAGGAAAACTGAAATCCCCCTTAACTGGACAATTAATTTCCCCATTTTTGGACAAACCACTCTTGTAGCTTCATTAAGGCAGAAGCAAAATTCATGGATGTTCGTGCAGATTTATTTCAGTTCAGTTTCCATTCTTTTTTCCCCAGGTGCTCAGTGATGCTGAGGATACTGAACTGACCGAGAAGGTGAAAATCTAGTCTGCAGGAGAGAAGGAAACAAGGAATTTGTCCATTGTCCTCAGTATCGCAGCAGATCAGGAATTCCTCCCACTACCAGCCTACAGCTTCTCAGTTATTCCAATCATTTTCAGAGCATGTCTCTAAAACCACAGCCTCCTGAACTGCAGCCACTTCTATTTGAATTTACTCATTGAGCTCTCCATCTAACAAATGGAAAAACTGAAGTAAATATTTTCAATATGAAATGTAAAACTTCTCTGCAATAAGCCCTAAAGAAGCTTGGCTTCCTGAATAATTTCTGCTAATATTTGTCATCCATGCAAAGTTATTTAATCCGAATCAATATTAAATCAAATAAAACCGGGAAGATGAAAAATGTCATATAAAAAGCGAAACTGAAGTTCTGCAAGGGCTGCGTTTCCCAATACTGTTATTTTTATTGGAATGGGTAAAGTTTAGAATATGGTAATGAAAACTTGGAGGTTTTTTTTTTTTGACTCAACCACTTTTGATCAGTTTTCTCAAAAGCATTTTAAGAAAGCAGCCCATGTAACTGCATGAGCACCAGCAATACATGTTCTGCCCTCAGCACTGTGACCTAATCAGCTAGGCTTAAAGACAAATAAAACCTTTAATGCAGTCAATACAGGTTTTGTTTGAATGCCATGTGTTGAAACTACTTGGATTTAACTGAAGGAGCTCCAGACTCATGCACTGCCTGCTACAGGAATGCTATCCCTTACTTTTCTAATAGTATTACTGAGTTTATCACCCAATTATAATGATCCTAAGCACTTTTGCTATAGGAAAGGCAAAATGTGCTCAACAAGGGGTATCTGCAAGGGTAAAAACTGTTCATGGCATACTAAAACTGCACATCTACAAAATTTTAAGAGTTGAAAAATGAAGTAAATCTCCTCTGAGCTGTTGTTTAGTTCCACCACCTGTATGCTCCTACATGCCACCTCCTGCAAGTGGGAGTATTGTCAGCATCTGCTAGTGTGAGAGAGAAATGTTACCTACATGGAACATAATCAATGCACCGCACATACGAGGGCTGTAATAAAGGTCTCCGTAGCAACATTAAGAACAGTTATTTTTAAATGATCTACCTTAGTCTCACCTTCATGTTTTTTTAAGTGCAACTATTAACTGTTTCCACTGCAGATGATGCTGTGAGCTAGCTGTCCAGCAAAACTCCTTTGTCAAGGCTTGTAAACGGTGATCTCTACATTGTCTTCCTGCAGATCACTGCAGGCTTGCTTTCATTTGTAGTCAGATAATACCCACTAAATCTTACATAATTCTTCATCAACAGGCAGCTGGTCTGGACAATAAACTTGTAGGAGTCCCCTCTCCTCCTGCGAGGAGGAAGAGGTGTGGTAGTAGAAAAGATCTAATGAGAAGGTTGTGCCTGAAAATCCCCCAGACTGGTAGCACAGAAGTAATGGGAAGATGCTGGAAAATAAGAGGCTGGGGATGCACATCATGCATGAGTGGGGCTACAGGAGCCAGAGTTAGCAGGTAAGGTGATGAGGAGGAAGAGGAAGCTGGAAGGCATCTCCCTGAGCCCCCATGAACACTGCCACAGGCACTGCAGTGGAGGAGCCACTGCGGGAGCAGAGCTTGGTTAAAAGAGGAAGAACAGAAAGCGGTTGTTTTATCATATGGATCAGAAATGGTGCTGGAGGAGGAGCAGGAAGGACGATAATGTTTTTCTGAGAAGTGAAGCAGCACACGCACCCCTCTTTCAGACCTATTTCCACTGAGCTTTATCCCCTGCTGATGCCAGCATAAAGACTGAGTTAAGAGTTAAGGCTGGTGTGGGTTCACAAACGTCCTTGTACCCAGCATTTTAATCCATTATCTCAGAGTAATTCTATTGCTTTCCCCTGCATTCTCACTCCTAAAGCAGTTTGCAGGGGGGGGAAAGCAGATCTCAGGCAGGTGAAACAGGTAGATAGCAGGGTAAGCTCAGCCTAGTGCTTAGTGTGGTAGTGGGCTTTCATTCCTGGAAGGAAGAGAAAGCTTTCTTTTCACTGTTAACTTCTTAAGAGACAACCAGCAATGACCAATAATAGGAATAATTTATACACTGCCGTACACAGGAGTGCTACAGGAGGAATAGAGGGATTTACTGCCAGTCTCAGATTTCATTAATAATACATGAATGCACATACTAAATAACAAACTAACTCTCATAGGTTTGTTAATAGACTTCTGAGGCGCTAATCTTTGTTTCATTAGCTTAAATTCTTAAAGCAGAGTCTGGCAATACTGTTTGTACCATACAGAAATGATCTGCATTTGGAGCATGAGCCAGGGAGCGTGAGAGTGTACTCATGTTATCCTCTCTATTAATATACACACACCTCTGCTCCATCTCTGGAGCAGTTTAGGCACAAATGATGTCAAAGGCAGGGGAAGGGAATCACAGGTAAATGTATACATTACATGGTAAGAAGGATGTGAGAATAAAAATGAGTGGGGATTTGACAACAGGCCTTCTCAAGAGCAGGCATGAATAAGGTGAAAGTAGTAAGCTCTATCCATGCTAAATCTCTTTAAGGGAGGGCAAAGGTATTTAACAGAGATACACAGAGAGATGCATTTGTACAACAGAATTGCATGGAGTTTGTAGTATATTTGGGGTTCCTCTCTTTCTCTTCCATTAGGAAGGGAGCACAGATTTCTTCAGTTAATTACTGCTCTGTAATTGCTGTAATTAATGATGTAAGGAGGGTGATTGTTTATGAAGTTCTTCGAGACTATATCCCCCTTTCAGTCATAGTGTATGCTATTTTACTGGGAAAGCCTGGGAGAGACTGCCTATGGCAATTTGGCCAAGCTGCCCGTATCTCTAGGAAAAGGGCAACCATAAGCGTCTATGTGAATGCTTTATGTAATCAATACTGCTACTAGCCAAGCAGCAGAGGAAAGAGGAAAGGATCTGGAGATTAAGGACTAACAGCAAGGTCTGTTCAGGATCCATGCCAAAGAGCAGCTGGACAGGCTGCTAGCTGAAGCCTGTTACACCACTGTTGTTCATAACCAAGGTAATTGTCTGCGTTTGATTTTACACAGGAGATTCGTGGGCATTAATACTTCCTCCGCACCAGTTGCTCAGCATATCTGATGCTGTAACGTGAGCCTGCCTGCTTTCTTGTTGGTTAAAAGGGCACCGCCAAGGACATTTTCAAAGTGTATGCCAAGTTATTTGTGAAACCCTCTCAGAACAGTGAAAATACTGCTTTTCTACAAGGCCAAGTTGTTTTCTTCACACAGTTAATCTCATCAGTGTGGCTTTTCCCACAGTAGCTTTCTCTTTAGCATCATTTATTGGAATGATGCATTTACCAGGGGAGACTGTTCACTTGACACAAGACAGGTGCCATTAAGAGCAAGCATAAGGTAGAAATATAGGTGAAGGAGGAGGTCACAGATGCAATGAAGATTTAAAAACGAGATATTGCTGCTCTACCACACCCCGTTGACTTTTCCCTTTTGCTTCTTCCAGTTCTAAATTTAAGTAGTGTCAGCAATAGTACCATGGTCTGTGATTGGGTTTCATTTTGCATTCATTTTGTTGTTGGTTTGCTTTTTTGGCACCAATGTTGTGTACAAGAACAGGTTTCAGTCAGAATTCAGCAGCACAACCCTGTTTTCCCTCCCTACTCGTCATTCTGGCTCAACATTTTACTCCTGTGTTATTCTGTGTCTGGGCTCAGCCTTGCTCTGCTTCCAGGGTGGTTTTGCTTTGAATCTGCCTCATCTTGCTGTTCAAAAAGGCTATTGTAATGATTTGGATACCAAACACGGAGAGGACAGCCTTGTAAGCAGCAATGCCAGGATTCCTGATCTAATTCAACACAGACAATAGCTAAGTAGCTCCCTATCTTCAGGTGTGTTGTCGCCCAAAGCCTATGAGAAGATGGGACTTAGCTCTTTAAGCCTTGAAGTCATACCTATAAGATCAGGATAAATGTACTTACTAAAATTGCAAGCTGTTTAAATAACTTGGACATGCAGGCACATCTTGAGCAGCCGGAATTAATATCCTTAATGTTTATCCACACCAGTGAGCTGGATATAACTCTTGTTGGAGGCCACAGCTTGCAGGAAACTGCATTCTGCTCTATCGGAGGACCACAGGGCAAGTGAGAGGGTGCTGCGGTTGCTCATGGTACATTTTCTTTCCCTGTGGCTTGGTGACTCATCTTTCACACTTCCTTATTATCCCACTTACCAACAGTACAAATAATCCTTTTCTAATAGAGACGCATTTAGAAGAACTGGAGTTTGGTAAACAATGTAGAAACGACTCCTGGCAGTCATTAAGAGTTCAGGCTCACAGCTTTTCTGAGGAAAGCTTATCTTCATGCAAACATATCTCCTTTCCATAGACCGCTGCTTACACATGGGACCCAACTGTTAATACTTTCAGCAATGCCACAGATGTACTTAGTGCTTCTTTAGTCCAGCATTCATGGTGGATGGTGAGAATTTGCAGTATCTGATCCTTAGCATCTGAAGATTTCATGCTCAAGAAATCTCATGCATCTTTTTCCTTACTGTTTTTCTGAGAACAAAACTTGCAGTGGCTTTTCTTGCTATCGCCTTGGTTCACTCTGCTTTAGCTGGAGCCTGTTTGTAGTCAGCTCCTCTAGGGAAATTAAGCCCTGTACTGGTCTGGCAGACAGTGAGTATGTGCGTTCCTGTGTGCTATGATGAAGTAACAGGTGGAGAACTTGAAAAATGTGGCCTGTTATTTGTAAATGCTATAAAGATGCTAAAGAGTAACTTGCTCGATTCTGCTGGATGCTTAGATCCCTACAGGCTATTGCTAAACAGGGACTAGAGACTAACACAACCAAATGGATGAAAAAGCACATAGAGGATGGTTATAATCAAAGAAAATACATTTTCATGTAGTAAGAAAGGAGAAAATCTACTGGGATTTGTAGTTTTTAAGGGTTTTTTTTGTTGGCTGGTTGTTTTGAGATCTTAAACTAAGCATGGAATACATTATTCCATGACATTACTTATGTGCTTCAGGAGTTAACCACATGGAAACTCATAGCTGCATCCCTCAGGTTTCCTGAGGCATTAAAAGCCTTACTGACTAACCAGCACAATACGAATACATTATCCTTTGTACAGCTGCTTCTGGAGATAGTCTTGTCTGTAAGAGACAAAATGCAGTCCAAAGCTTCATCCTCACAGGTCTTCTGGGACATGGGGCTCTAAAACTTGGTTCTTTCTGAATAGCAAAAGATGCAAAGCCAGCCCATACTTTCTCTGAAACAGATCAGCATCTGCACATCGGCGTGTAAAACAGAGCAGCAAAGAACATGAGGCTATTAGATCTTGCCAAAGTTTGTCCAGTCAGGCTTCCTGCAATGGGATACTAAATCTAGCAACAGAGCAATACTGGAAAACCTAAGTGCAATTCCTTCACAGGCAGTAATGTGCCTTTATAGCTTGTCTGAATGGTTGGTTCCTGTACTGCTTATTGATGTTAATAGAGAAGCTTGGTAGTTGTGTAGGCAAACTCAAACAATTGTTACAATGAAGAGTTTTCAGCTTCTTCCTTTTTTTTTTGCCTCCAGATTGAGGCCCTATTGAGCAAGAATCAACACAAAGAGACATGACCTCATGCATAAAAATATGCAGCATTTGGTGACTTTTTGTCATCTATGGCTAATAATGCAACTGCCACCTTCACCAAGGAGCACAACCCTCATTTCTGAACAATTTTTGAGGAGCACAAGTACATTTACCACCCTACAATTAGGTTCTTTCACCTGTGAGTAAGTAGATAAGTAAAGCTGCAATGAACTCTTTTCTATGAGAGGTCCTCAGAGGACAGCTGAGAGAAAAGGTAGGCAGTAAGCCTTACTTTATATCTTTCCACAGGAATTAAAAATGAATTAGAAAATGATAAAACCAGTGACACAGCCAACAGTTGCTGGCCATACAAACAAAACAGTTCCCTCTTGCACACTTTGTAAAGATTAAATCTGCATGCCCTGTATCTCTGGCAGTAAGTAGCTGTCGTGAATTCTGTATCATGGTGCTGGTGGTCTTAAGTTTTGGAGAAAGACCAAGGCACCCAAGCAGAAAACCACCAAACTCCAAGACAGTGCAAAATCATGTGACCAGTCACCCTCCGTACATACTACCTCTTCTGCAGGTGGATCAGCTAAGGACAATACCCCTGCCAGGGATTTGAAAGGTTAATAATAATAATCCCTCCAACCACTCCTTTTAAGGTTTCATTTCTTTGTGAACTGCCAATCCTCCAAATCTCAAACCTCTGAAAATACAAATCTCAGTATTTGCTCTGAATTCAGCCAAGTTTAATCCTATTACTTTCCATTAACCCCTGCTAGACTTACTCCACCTCATAAGGACTCTGATAGTGACCTGTATTCTCACCGATTCCCTTCTCCTTTCGATTCACCTGCTCTGTCACCCAACCCAACAGCAGTGACATAAAGCTTTCCATTTTTAACTCCTCCCCTACAGACTAGTGTTTTTCTCTGATGTTATCCTGACATGTAGTAGTAGTAATCTGTTCGCTGTCACCTGGTTCATAGAACTTTCATGTTCTGCCACTATGGAGATAGATATACTACTCTTCTGTTTGCTTAGCAGGAATCAAACTTCTAGATAATGATGAACTTCTTGGTGTGTTCAGCACATTAGCAGAGAGGCGGTGATTTTACTGCTGCAGTATTACTAACTCCTTTTGGGAGGTCATCCCAAAATTTTCTGAAAGATGTAGAATCTGGGTTTTTGTGAAGATACCCTGGGTTTTTATTCCAGTGCCCTCAAAATAAAAAGGGTGTGGAACTGTTGGAACAAGTGCAGAGGAGGCCACAGGTATGATCAGGGGATTGGAGTGCCTCCTGTATGAAGACAGCCTGAGAAATTTGGGGCTGTTCATCCTGGAGAAGAGAAGGCTGCATGGAAACCTCATAGCAGCCTTCCAGTGTCTGAAAGGGGCCTACAAGGGTGATGGGAAGGGACTCTTCATGAGGGACTGTGGTGATAGGACAAGGACTAATGGGTTAAAACTTAGTTTAGACTGGATATAAGGAAGCAGTTGTTTACTGTAAGGGTGGTGAGGCACTGGAATGGGTTGCCCAGAGAAGTGGTAAATGTTCCACTGCTGGCAGTGTTCAAGACCAGGTTGGACATAGCCTTGGGTGGCATGGTTTAGTGGGAGGTGTCTTTGTCCATGGCAGGGGGGTTGGAACTAGATGATCTTAAGGTCCTTTCCAACCCTAACTATTCTATGATTCTATGATTCTATCTACCATATGATTGTAAGTCCTAGCTGAGTGTAAACAGTTGTATATGTTTGGTACTTTCCTGATAAATAATAGGAGCTTGCTGCCATCTGTGTCTTATTCGCAGCCTTAACATCTCTCAATCCCCAAAGAGGACTAAGCATTACCAAGTAAGTAAAAAAGCATTGCAAGAGATGGAAGGAGGGAAATGAGAGCCATTCCAATGGCCAAAACAAAAAAGTGACATGTCAGAAGTGTCAGTCATCATAATGTCCCTCAGAAACCATTCTAAACAGATGAGAAGGATGTTTTATCAGTTGATATCTCAGATTAAGCATCAGCAGGATTTTAAAGGCTGGATTATGTGCCTCTGCTTTTTAGTTTCAATGCATATGTTTTAGACTCTGCATTTTTTCAGTCCTTGAAGCATCCATATTCTAAATGTAAACAATGAGTAATGAGCAGGGAGTTTACGCCAGCACTTCCCATAGCTGTGAATGAGAGGTTTGGATCACTGCAAAATCTGTTGCTCAAGCACCTAAATATAATACCCTAGCTCAAGAGCAAATGAAGCACACCAGTGCCATAAACCAAGCAAGAGCATTACCAAAGCCCACAGCTCAAGAGTAAGTGAGCCCCTGCAGTGTAATGAATGACTTACTGAGCATCAGTGGAGCCAGATGCTCTTGGCCTCTGAGATATTTGTGGAAAAATGTGTTCATTTAAATGTCAGCAAAGCAAAGAAGATTTAAGGTAATGCATTTTTGCCTTGTGTTTGTGAGGGTCTAGAAGCATACATGTGGTTGACTCCCCAGCCTCAACGAACACACAGTAACTCTCCAACCAACAGTAACTTGATTATCTCTTCCAACCCTGAGCTGAACCACAGCAGTTACTTCAGATTAGGATGGAGCAAGAGGCATGAGGCTGTCGGAGAGAGTGTAAATTTAACTTCTTAAATTGCAAGTGAGATCAAGTGAGAAACAATATTTTACCAAGGATTTGCTTCATGGAGTTGCAGTGTCAGCACTTTACTTAAGAAAGCCTATTGCCTCTAAGGGAGAGCTGAGCATTTCTTGATGCACATTTACTCAGTGTAAAGTGTTCAGTGCTGCACACAGGGCTGGTCAGTATTTTTCTAACACACCAAAAAAGAGAAGCAAGGTCTTCTCCAAGTTCCTTGAATCATACAAACAACTTATTCACTCATCAGTGACCTGGTGCATGTTCCCATCAGGAGCTAAGTCCCTCTGCATCCCTGGATCAGCAAGAAGTGAAGCTGGGTGGCTGCAATCCAAGACAGTGCCGCTGTATCTGCTTGTTCAAGGTCAGGGAGCTATTTGGACACTTGAAGTATGCGCTTTGCTTTATTAGGCACATTGTGGGTTGAAACACCATGTTAACGCGGTAGGAAAAGAAAGATTCATGATGTAGGAAAAGTATTCGTGATGTAGGATTGCCAGGTTGTGCTTGGACTACTTAAGTCTACTGGCCATTTCTAAAGCTCTGGAGATAATCCTGTGAGTTTTAACCATCTGCACTAAGAAACTCTGTATTTCATACACATTTCCCTTAAAAAAGCTGTTCCCTCAGCCATCATGTAGGAACCATTACATCTGTAGGCCTCTGGGCAGTGCAGATTTCCCCTTTGTTCAGATAGCATTGCTCAAAGACACGTAAGGAGCCAAGCAGACAAATAGAAACCATCTGAGGACCACAGAGACCTTTCAGGAAACCGATAAAACAAACTGGCATTCTGCTCAGGCAACCCAAGTTCATCCCTAAGACCTCTAACTCCTCTTAAAACACCTTGCTGAGTGAATTAGTCTTCTTCCAAAAGCCAGCCCTAATGGGAGAGAACATACTTCATTGTGTGAGTCTGAGCAGAGCAGTAGCTCCAAGAGTAGGGCTGTTACACTAGCCCTCAAAAAGCTGGTCTGGATGGATATGGTGGTTTTCTTCACTCCCTGGACAGTGGTACTTATAAAACCCATCTATATTGTTTACATACAGATCACATTAAGATATATGTGAATAGTGGTATATTCAGACCACACTATTACAACCAATTACTGTAGCTGTCTCAGTTTGCGGCCACTGGATGTCACTACTGATCCATTTCAGAAGATTTTATGAGAGCAAACTCTCCTAATGTGGAGTAAATGAAGTATTATTTTGCTTATTATCATGGTTTGTGAGAACTTTTCAGCCTATTCTCCTCAATCAGCATCGCACGCTGGTCACCTTGTCTGTGGCTGTGAAGAAGTACACACACAGGCTGTATTCTTTCATTGCCAGACAACTTCTGCTCATCAGGGATGAGAACTTGGGATCCTGGGGAAGAAACTGCAGCTTTTAAAGTGCTGACACCATGTCAAAGCCACTGTGGAGCAGGAATATGTCCATGCAGCCTGGAGTCATGAGCTGGTGAACCCTACTCCATGCTTTTCCTGGGGCTGGTGATAAGTGCCCGCTCATCACTCTCATTCCCTGCCTCTTCTGTGGGAACAGTGCAGATCTACTGCTTTTCTTGGGGATAACAGGCTGATCCCGTGTATTATAAATATTAAAAAGCAGTAGAGACAAATCACCTGCCAGGTCACTAAGGATGAGTTCTCTTTAGATCCATCCCACAGTGTTGGACACTTGCATAGACTTCAGGTGAGAGGTGGATCTGCTTCTGAAGCCTTGCAATGAAGGAAATAGCAGAGATGAGGGGTCAATTCTTTCATATGATATCTTTTCTCTGCTCTGCTGGCATCCCCACAGACAAGAGGGGAATCAATCTGATTGATATGAAGAGATTAAATAGTACACTGGGGAGAGAAAATAGAAGATGACATCAAGATTTGTATGAGAGACCGGAATTTTATGGGGAAGAAAGGCAAGATAAGAGATTCTGGAACAATCATGTAGAAAACATCATGAAATCAGGAATCAGCCTTGCTTCCTGGAGACCTCAGGGCAGATCATATACATTTACACTCAGTGGAGTGCTCTGGAGGGTCTGACACCACTCAGCAGCCTGATCAGTGAGCATTCTGCCAGTCTATCCTGCACTTCCCAAGTCCCACCTCATCCCAGGAGAAGGTGCTATTTCCCATGTGGTATAGCTTCACTAAACTGTCATTGTTCAAGCTGAAAACATCTGTTAGATTTACTGCCTGGTATGAAAAACAAGGGAATAAAATTATTAATCTATTTTTAAGAAATAAAATTGAGAAAGAAACCATATATACTCAGCAGAGACTTCTAGAGATGAATTGGACTTTTCCCATATTTATCCCCTTTAGGCAGGCAGGAGTCCCCAAGTCATTTATAGACTGACAGTGTGGAGGAGAAAGAAGAACAGGACCAGAGAGCTGGATGGAGAGTTTATTTTATGTACAAAGTGGAATTAGGTTGTTATAGGCAGCCCAGAATTACTGCTTTTTGCTCCTCCTTGCTGCCTGGAAGTGTTTTGAGTGTCGTTGTTGGAGTGGGCATCTTCCCCCTGTGAACCACTTTGTGTTGTTCAGGGTGGTTCAGGTATTTTCCAAAGCAGAGTACTTCTGAGCTTCATGTTCAAAAGCTCCATTAGACTCCAGAGGAGCAGAACATGTCCTTAGAGCCTCTTCACTCAACCCAGGAGCTTGATCCAGTGTGGATTACATCAGCTTGATGGATTCCTTACAGTCACATAGCCAGATAAATACAGCAGTGAGTAACATCCAGATCTCTAATGGAGCTGTGGATCTAATGGGTCTGAGTTGAGGCTGTCCCCATCACCAGACTGTGCAGCAGCCCACTGAGCTCATTGGAAACCTGAGAAACCTGACTGATTTCTGCTGGGAGGTACATTTGATTTAATCACTCTGGCATCGTGCCAGGGCAAAATTCCCTCTCTGGAATTTCCAGCCCACTTCAGTGAGAGCTGAAGGGTGACCCAGGGAGGTCTGCACAGATCTTCTCCTGTTTCCTCACATTGGGAACCATGCTAATACTATGTGGAAATGGCATTGTGTGCAGAGCTGTATTAATGTCATAGGTACTCAGGTGTAACAACAGAGAGGGTATACAGAGCAGGTACTTCAGTTAATCAGCTGACTTTGCTTGGAAAAAGAGGTAGCAACGCCATGCACATGGGATCCATCTTTTTCTTCTGCTAGTGGAAAATCTACTTTCTTATTTAAGGCAAGGTACCCAGTGAAATACAGCTCACTTTGACAGTGTGACCAGGAATTTGGCTGGAGCAAAGAAACCAAACAAATCTACCAACCAGAAGAAGCAGAATGTCATGTTGGCCCAAATTGCTCCATCCTTCCAGACCCTGGATTTCTTTACATATCCTGGGAGAGCCAAGCAGGCAGCAAAGTTCATCCTTTGTGCCTCAGTCCTAATACATTGCAATGCCTGTAGGGCTAAAAGCTTTTTAATACAGAAATAAGCAAGCAAGGTGAATAGATATATGGAACCATATCAGTGACCTTTACACCATGCCAGTACATCTTTCAGCTCCATTGTAGTCCCATTGGTTTCTATAGGATTACTCACAGAGTAAGAATCCACTCAGCCTGAGGGAGGGAACATGATCCTTTGTTTTCAGCTGAATATGTAAACTCTGGATCAAGGGTCATTTTGATTTCATAGAGGCTCAATTTGGCTCTTGATCAAGCTAGCGTATTGTGGGAAAGCCATTTATCAGTCCAGAGTTTGAATGTCAAATTTGAATTGTCTTTTAGAGTCATAGAATCATTTAGTTTGGAAAAGACCTGTAAGATCATGGAGTCCAAACGCACAGCTAACACTACCACGTCCCCTAGTAAACCATGTCCCTAAGTGCCACATCTACGTCTTTTAAACACCTCCAGGGATGATGACTCAACCACTTCCCTGGACAGCCTGTTCCAGTGCTTGACAACCCTTTTGGTGAAGACATTTTTTCCTAATATCCAATTTAAATATCCCCTGGTGTAACTTGAGGTCATTTCCTCTTCTCAGGAATTCCCATGGGCCTTGGTCTTTGTGTAGTGAGTTGGGCAGTGAAGTGTCCCTTGACCATAAAAGTAACTCTTGCATGGCAAAGGAGGGAGGCAGTCGTTACACAAAGGCCAAGGCCTGATGAGAATTCCTCAGATTATAGAGGAGGCTGGCAGGGGGAGATGCACCACCATAGCTTGTTATCTGGGAGAAGAGACCCGACCCCACCTTGCTACAACCTCCACTATATTTTCCCCTGTATCCAATAAAGGATGGAGGTTCTCCTTAGCCCTCTTTTTGTTGCTAATGTATTTATAAAAACATTTTTTACTGTCTTCTACAGCAGGAGCCAGATTAAGTTCTAGTTGGGCTTTGGCCCTTACAATGTTCTCCCTTCATAAACTCATGATATCCTTGTAATCCTCCTTGAGCTGCCTATCCCTTCTTCCAAAGGTCATAAACTCTTTTTTCTCTTGTGTTCCAGCCAAATCCCTATGTTCAGCCAGGTTGGTCTTCTTCCACACTAGATCATCTCCTGGCACTTGGGGACAGCCTATTCTTGCATATTCTTGAGGAATGTCCAGTCTTCCTGGACTCCTTTGCCCTTCAGAGCTGCCTCCCAAGACACTCTGTCAACCAGTCTCCTAAACAGACCAGTGGCTGCCCTCTGGAATTCCCAGGAAGCAGTTCTGACCCCTCTCCTCACTTCTCTGAGAATCAAGATGGCCTCCAACCATCACATCACCCACAAGTACTTCTCCATTCACAAACAGCAGGTCCAGCAAGGCGCTTTCAGGAGTTGGCTCTCTCAGCAGCTGGGTCAGGAAGTTCTCTTCCATATGCTCCAAGAACCTCCTGGACTGTTTCCTCTCCACTGTATTGTATTTCCAGCAGATATCTGCTAAGTTGAAGTCCCCCACAGCAATGGCCAGCAATTGTGACACTTCTCCCAGCTGCTTATAGAGTATTTCATCTGCCTCTTCGTCCTGTTTGGGTGCTCTGTAAGAGATGGCCTTTCCTCTGATATTTACCCATAAACACTCAACCCTATTGTCACCATCATTGAGCTCTACATAACCAAAGCATTCCTTGACATACAGGGCTTTTCCACCACTCCTCCTTCCTTGCCTGTCCCTTCTAAGAGTTTATAGCCATCCACTGCAGCACTCCAGTTGTGTGAGTCATCCCACCATGTTTCAGTGACGGAATTATGTCGTCATTTTTCTGCTGCACAAAGGCTTCCATCTCCTCCTGTTTGTTGCCCGTGCTGCATGCATTGGCATAGATGCACTTCAGTTGGGCTATTGATCCCAAAACCTTTTTTGGAGGAGAAGCTGTAATTCCTACATAGAATCATAGAATAGTTAGGGTTGGAAAGGACCTTAAGATCATCCAGTTCCAACTGCCCTGCCATGACAGGGACATCTCACAGTAAACCGTGCCACCCAAGGCAGTGTCCAACCTGGCCTTGAACACCGCCAGTGATGGAGCATTCACAACTTCCCTGGGCAACCCATTCCAGTGCCTCACCACCCTCACAGTAAAGAATTTCTTCCTCATATCCAATCTAAATTTCCCCTGTTTCAGTTTGAACCCATTACCCCTTGTCCTGTCACTGCAGTACTTCATGAAGAGTCCCTCCCCAGCATCCCTATAGCCCTCCTTCAGATACTGAAAGGCTGCTGGGGTCTTTTCGCAGTCTTCTCTTCTCCAGGATGAACAGCCCCACCTCTCTCATCCTATCTTCATACATGACCATTTCAGGTGCTTCTATGGTTTCTAACACACCAATAACCCTTGTGTCTTTGCTGCCACATGATCTCCATCCCCTACATCCCCTGAGACAGCAGACTGAAGGAGCTTGCTAGCACACCCTTCCTCAAATATTGGCATGCTAACCACAGACTTATCTCTAGTGAGCATGGTTTTATCCCTTTTCCCCTTCAAATCTAGTTTAAAGCTCTTTCAATGGGCCCTGCTAATTCCTGTGTAAAGATCCTTTTCCCCCTCAGAGATAGGTATAACCCATCTGTTGCCAGCAGATTTGGCCGTAGCCAAATCTGTGCCTCTTCCTATTTATTCTCTCATTTTTCCCTGCAGCTGAAAGGACAGAGAACATTACTAGTGTTTCTGATCCCTTTACCATTCATCCCAAGGCCTTGAAGTCTTTCTAGACTGCCCTCAGACTTCGTACTGCAACTTCCTCCATGCCTACCTTAAAAATCAGTAATGGATAATAACCTGAGGGCTATACCAGGGTGTCGTGCTTTAAGCTTTCCAGCTTTCCCTTCCCATCTTTACCCCAGGCCCCAGGGAGGCAGCAGACTTCCCAAAGAAGTGGGTCTGGTCTGCATATTAGGCCTTCTGTTCCCTTCAAAAGGGTGTCTCCTATAACAATGACCCATTTTCATCACCTTCGTTTCACAATCACACTATATAATACGCTAGTAAAGCCAAATTTTCCTAACAAGAAAGCAAAAAAGGAAAGAGCTGGCCAGAGCTTTCCGAGATGCATTGGTAGGATCCTTCCTTCCCCACTCCATCCCCTGGCAGATGGTTCCCCAAATACCTTAACATCAACAGCATGCTCTCTCCCTCCTTTCCTGGAAGTGTTGCTTTGTCCTGTAGAAACTCAAATACATATGATAATACATAAGGAGTTCTCATCAACTCTTTTTATGACCATTATAAAGATGCCAGATTATTATCAGAGGCCTTCCCACCAAACCCACAGCTTCAGGGGGATGCATGGAGGTTGGCAAGATAGGGAAATCCTTCAGCCAAAAGCTTTTGGAGTGAGCAGTTTCTCCTCCCACTTGCATAGACCACACTTAAATATTTGTGGTATCATAAATAAGCTCTCTAGTGTGTGCACTAATAGACCTCTGGAACACATCTGGGTTTGGTGGCACTGGGACCTCAGGCTTGTGCAAGGCAAGGTAAGAAGTGTCCCATGTATGTGTGTTGGGGGCGTTGGGTGGGTGCCTACTGGGCTTAGTGATGTTCTATTTGACGCTGTGTTGGTACTAAAACAACCTGCCACCTCTACAGCTGTGAGAGCTTGAAAATAACAGTTTTCTATCACTGCCCTGGATGACTGTAACTTAAATATTACGTTTAGGGAGCAAAAGTTACTACCATAGGGCAAAAACTTAGCAAAACAGACCTCTAGTGCTTTACAAGTTATGTAGCCACTTACACACGCATGAAATGGATGTAAAATATTCTCAGATTTGGTTATATAAACATAGTTGATAATGTCCTGCTTTTCCCCCAATACAGTGATTTTATGTTAAAGGGTGTCACTTACATAACACAGTTCTAAAGCCTCAATCTGAAGTCTTAATTCCCTTCTTCAGGCTTATTAAAACTCCCTCCTGGGGAGGAGAACAACTCTTTTCCCTCATGCCCTTGCTGTCCAATGCTGCTTATGGCTAAAGAGAAATCTCTTCAGTCTCCAAAGCTGAGGTCCTTCCTAAGAAAAGCAAAGTTAAAGACATTCAATAAGCTGTACCTGTATAGGTTCAGTGTAACAAGACAGCAGTCCCTCAGGGGGAGAGGGATTGAGATTGATTTTAATGATTTCCTTCATGTCAAAAGGAAAGTTTAAATAGATTTCTATGCCCTGAGTGTGAGAGCAGAAGAAGTGATTTCTGTTTAAGTAGGTGTTAGGAGGTAGGAAAGAGTGTCGTAATAACAACCTGTCTCATAAGCTGAGGAAGTGAGAGTTGAATCTGTACCCAAACAAAGAGTGAACCTGAGTCACAAGAACACTTTGTAAGTATAGGGCAGCTTTCACTGGAGAATTTCAGAGTGTTTTACCAACCCAGAGAGCCAGGAGTAAACAAACAAACTTGTGCTGGGTCCAGCTTTCCTCAGTGATGTCATGGAGCCTAACAGTTAAGCAGCACAGAGCCAGGCATGAGTCAGGCGACAGAATTTGGCCCCACAACTTTCACATCACTTTTCCCTCGTAAAGTAAGCTTTTGCTCCACGTTATAGGTGAGTAACTGATGCACAGAAATCCCAGGGAGTTTGTCCAAAGACACAAACTGAGGAAGTTAATGAAAAAGGACTCAAGAATTTTGTCTTTATGCTCTAACCCCAAGGAAAACTTAATTTGGCACTCACAGCTGCTTGATCTTTAGGGCTTCTGCATGAACAGGGAGTAGTTTGCTTAATGAAATAATATCCTAGGCACATATGAAGAGCAATTACTTGCTCTCATATAAACTCTCATGTATTCATCTAGAAAAAATGCTCATGACTCAGTCATCTGGGATGGTTCAAGCTACTCACCCTCCAGCATGAGGCGTAGGCATTACAGTGGTGAGGTTAAAAAGGAAGACACATGACCTCAATTACTCACAAGGAGTCAAATTATGATCTCAGATACAGTGGTATAAATCCAGAGTCATTCCCCCCTGAAGTATTTGGCATCATACTGGATTTCTTTAATATACGGGAAATCAGAATGCAGTCTATAATCTCAGTATGTCTGTAGAGCTTTATTCAGGGGATGGCTGTGCTCTCCAACAATGGATGTTAATGATGAAGAAAAATAAGGTTGGAAAACATACAGGCTAGAAAGATGCACCAAGCTTCTGTGTAGCAAGAGCAACAAATTATTGCCTAGCTTTAACAGCGTACTTAATCATAGAATCATAGAATAGTTAGGGTTGGAAAGGACCTTAAGATCATCTAGTTCCAACCCCCCTGCCATGG
>JASSUY010035554.1:0-55506 GCA_032466535.1 Forpus xanthops
TTACTGAAATTTACCTTTCAGATGCAGTTAAGTGAAATTAAAAGTTTGTCTGAGTTGACAGAGTTCTGTTTTCCATCACTGCATTGTCTTGAAAGAAAGGATAACAGGCTAAGTGCTTAAATTCCATCCAAACTGATAAGGTTCGCTCCATACAGACACACTTAGTGCAGTTTATTACACATTGCCTTCCTTCATCCATCACTGGTATAACTTTTCTTAGCCTAAAATAACTGTTTCTTCTAAAAGAAATTAATATTTCCGATGTTACTGCATTCATACGGGTTGAATAGCCAGCACTGGGCTATCAGAGAAATGCCATTTCCAGTGACAGGGAATTAATATTGCTTCTCACTAATGGTAGGGTTTGCAGGGCTAAGCTTACCTCTGGGACAAGAATTTCTTTTCTCTTCAGATAACAATTCTTTCCCTTTAATTTCTTCCTATGCAAGTGAAACATCTGTGTGTCCTCACTGTCTCTCCAAACACCATCTTCACACAAACCTCTTCCTTGGCAGTAGGAATAAACCTCTGAATTTGCCCATTACATCCACTCTAATTCTTTATTCCCACCACTGTATTTCTCTCTTTTACATCCCCCAGATGCCATCACTCATTCCAAACCTCACACTACCTGAAACACCCTCCCAGTTACTAACTTCTCTCCCTCCCTAATGGCCCCATAAGCTGTAATGCTCTATCCCAGCTGCTCTCCTGGTCTGGTTTTGCTTGCAGCCTTAAACTGTTTGCCTGCTAGAACAAAGGTGCAATCCTAATCCTTTCTCCATGGACTACTCTGAAAAATCACAGACATTTCCCTACTCTTCCACTTAACTGAGCAGCTCATCCTAAAGAGCCAGTGAATTACCTGTAATTAATTATTTATATTACAAGGGGAAGCTCAGCTAACACAGTGTCAACAGGAACAGTAACACTGTGTATGCCAAACTGCAGCCTTTTAGCCCAGGCGTGTTGCCTCCCCTCCCCACTGCCCCAGCTGACTTTTGGCTACAGGAGCTAGCTTGGGTTTAAGTTTTGTCTAAGTTCAAATTCCTCCCAAAGATGGACTTCAGATCTGCGTATTCCTGCAAAAATCAAGTAAAGAAAAAAGAGCCGCTCCTTGAAATCTTCCATGTAATTCTGATTCTTGAAAAACTATTTCAAACACAAACCGCAGCCAGGCAGGACCTGTTCATTTTGTTTAGATTTTGGGGGAAGGAGGCAGAAGGGAGAGGAAACCACACATTTCATCAGCATTTTTTATTGTCTAATAGCCTTCAGTGTAGTAGATTACCCAGGAGATCAGCAAATCTTAGCTCCGTCAAAGACAGGGAGAAGACAGAGCAGAAGCTTTCTCATCCTCCATAGCAGTACTAACCCTCCAACCCACAAATCTAAATACCATGCGCTCAGGAGCGCCAACTCAAATGCCTCAGCTGTTAAGACAGAACAAAAAGGAAAGGACAATCTCCAAGGTATAGCTGAAAGTAAATACTAATAACGATGTGTGACATTAAATGATGACTCATTTTTCACGAGGCCATTTCAGATTGTAGCTATAACCTCAGATCAGACCCGAACAACTCTGTGAGCTGAAGTCTTAGTGGAACCATTAATTATGGATTTCCTGGCTTTTATAGGTTGGAGTCAGACCTTTGATGTTCCTTTAAGATTGTTCTCCTGTGTTCATTTCCTTTGTTTCCGTGTTGGTAGCTTAAAAAAACACCCCAAGATTTCCATGGAAGTGTATGAGATAGCCCAGAAATGCAGCCTATAAAAGCCCTGCAATTCATGGCTCATAAAGCCCTCTAATCCATGGTCAATAAAGCTTTGGAAAAGAACTGTATGAGCCACAGTCCTTTCACAGTTCAGTGAGGTTCACAGAAGAATCAATAATCTCATTTAAATTCACCTGGATTTGTCCTCCACCTGTACATTTCTCTTTGACTTTTCAGATTGAAAGGCAGTTCAAACAGCTGAATTCTGGATACCTCACACTGAAACTAAGCTGCAACTGACCTAAATCTCTCCCTTTTGTCTCAAAAGTGAGTAAGTTTCAGGTGACAACAGGTGAATTTAGGAAACTCAACCTGGAAGAACAGCCATTTGAAAATATGGCACCATAGCTCAAGGTAATGATATGCAGAGACCTCAGTCCATCTACCACATGGGGGACTCCAATTTAAATATATGCAAATGCACAATGGATCCATGGACTGGCCTGTGAATTTCTAGTACACCATCTACCCATCAACAGTCTCACTGTTGAGTGCTGGAGAGCATTGTTGAGGCAATACAATAGAAGTTCACATGTGCAGGTATCACTCCATTGCCCATATTAGTAGCCATCCTAGCTGTTTCCTCCCCAAAATAATCACGCTACAAAACCTGGTGACAGGCTCACATTTCTGCTCTTTTCTTGCCAATCAGCAAGGAACCAGTTAGAAAGAACTCACTGTTTATTGTTTTGTGCAAGGTCCAGCTTGCAATTAATGTTGATGAAACCCAACTGCCAAAAGCACAATATGCAGCAGCTGGTTTATGAAAGCTGAGACCCCATCCAATTTATGGGGAAACCAGAGCTGGTTGTGAGTCTCTGATTTAGCTGAACAGTTTGTATTTTTTGTTTTGTTTTGTTTAGTTTCCAGGAAAACACCAGAAGTTACTCCAAAACTGTAGAATCACTAAAACCATCTGAAAGCACTAAGGCAGACTTCCCTTCTTCCAGCCTTTCCTCATTTCTAGGCCTGTGATCTTGCACTAATATCTCCCTGGGATCTTTCAGCAAGGCAGGCAACACTCAGTGTCTGGTTCATCACCTGCGTGGTGGGAGCGGAAACTTACGTTTCCTTATCCCAGTTCTCCATCCTTGTTGGAAGTAGAGGGATTAAAGGGTTTGATTCAGATGAAATCTCACAGGAGCACAGAGCAAAAAAAATTAACTCTAACAGGGGAACCCTTTCAAATACTTTTCCTAGGGTCATTTCTTACTGAAATAAAGCCAGCATAAGGCATATAAGTCCACAAAAGCTATATAAGCACCACTGCTTTAAGCCCCCAGCTGCACATTTTCACAGCCGTATCAGACACAATATTCAATATCACCTCTGGCTGGACAGGACAGGTGCAAGAGGATTGTCCCTAACTGGCTGGCTTCTGCCGGATCTATTTAAGCATCACACTTGCATGATATGTATGGTGAGCTGGACCAGACACCCATGTGAAATGCTGAGACATCATGGGACACCATGACTTAGCAGCTCCCAGGCAGGAGAAAGAGAAGTCCCCTGTCCTCAAGGCAATCAACGACATTGAACTAAATTAGTTCATGCTTAAATATCCTCTGGGGAGAGGATTCAACCACTGAACACAGTTTGGGAACAAAACACATAAATCCTTCTTGCTAAGGCTGGTGTTAACCTCAGAAATTGCCTTACTATGTTAAGATTAACATGTACCACCTTAACAACAACCCTTACCTCACTCACCCTGAGAACATAAAAAAACCTCTCAAAAAAATGAGGCAACTTCTCCATTAAAAAGAATGAAATAAAAAAAAAAAATCCCCAAGCACAATAACGTGGACTTTTTCCTTAGCAAAGGGAGAAGCCTTTGAGATACACTTTCATTTCACTAGCAAGGAATTTAGGTGCTATGAAAATGGGAATAACAGTAATGCTCAAAGACAATCATTGCAGATACAGGAGAGCAGCCAGTTGCCAATAGATAATTTATTCCTTTGACATATGAGGCTGTTTATCTGCCCACGACTCGGCCTGGATAAAGGCATTAAGAGCTTCCTCAGTTTTAGAGGTGGGAGAGTAAGTTGCCCAGGAATCCTAAAAGCACACATTGAGAATCCCTGGTCAAACATGAAGGCTTTTATTCAAACACTGAATGGGATTTTTTTGACCTTGGACCAAGATTGGAATGGTCATGGAAACATGCCTACCTCCATTCTCTTCACAGAGAAGTCTGAGCTTAGTACCTAATTTTGCCTCAGTTTGGTGTTTTCAATGCAGTTTGAGATGTTAAAATATTTCAGCCCCAGTTCACATTAATATTGAAAACCAGGTATGTCAGAATCTTAAAGAATCCCAGGTTGGAAAACGGACAACTCTTTGGGCTGAAAGCTGAGAGCAAAGACTGGAAAATAATTACTGTAAGAAAGAGGGCAAGCACAGAATATTTTCCATTGTAATTTTTTTCCTGGTTTTACTCTGACAAATCTTTCTGTATGTTTTTAATATTCTATGCAATAGTTTGGGTGCTTTTTTTTGCTTTTACTTTAAATCAAATGTGCCCTGTAGCCTTCTATCTAGTTCTCCACTCCCTGTCTTTCCCATTTAGCATTTTGCTAATCCTCTTTATGACCTAATCAACAAGAGCTAGGATCTGTAAAGAGTAACCAGTTAGGAAACAGCAGGAAGAAGACAGGGTCCATAAGAGTAATGACTCACCTGTCCTCTATCCGAACCCAGAGGTCATTGAACTGCCTCTGGCGATGGTGTTTGTGCTGCTTCTTGTGCCATTTCTTCTGTCTGCCAAATTCTTCCAGCTGACTGATGCTATCTGGTAACAGGAGGTGAGGAGACAGGCTGTCTTCTTCATTCATCTGCAGTGGCTTCAGGGAAGGAGATGTCAGTGGGACCTGCTCAGAGAGCTGGACAGCGGGCAGGGCTGTTGCTGAGGATCCTTCCAGGGCTGAGCTTGTCTTTGTTATCCTGGAACTGCAAAACACAACATTTGAACATTTGATGAGTGAGGCATCATGCTGAGAAAAATAGAAAGCAGAGGACTACACTCCTCGGAGGGTGCTAAGAAGGTATACAAGGAGAAAGGCTTTTGCTTTGGGCATCAACTAAAGACAACAGCGGCATTTCCTAGCAAGCTTTCAAGTAAACACACCTGAAAAAAAAAAAAAAAAGAGGAAAAGCAGTTGATATGCTATTGTTTTCTGGCATTTTAATTACTTCTTACAGGCTTGAGAGCCTGTGCTAGGCATCAATGTTACCTCCCCCACTGGGCTGAAGGTTAAATGGCAGAACTGTGACTGAGGGGAACAGGTACCTTAACAGAAGTGGGTCTTATAGAATCAGAATAGTTAGAGTTGGAAAGGACCTTAAGACTTCAAGTTCCACCTCCCCGCCCCGCCATGAGCAGGGACACCTCACAGTAAACCATGCCACCCAAGGCTCTGTCCAAACCAGCCTTGAACATCTTAAACTGATAAGATAAATTAGTTCCTTTTATTTTTTTTTTTTAACTTTGCATATCATCTGTGGGAAACAAGTCATTGTTTGGACTGCAGTAATAATTAAGCCTGTTCATCTCAATTAGGAGTGGTGACATGGAGGCTCAGGCTGATGACAGAAGTATGGTCTAGTAGCTAGGCTGCCGGGATAGGGTATGTGAGACCTGAACTCCAGCATAGTTTGTACAATGAAGAAATGAAGCAGAAAAGATGGTCAATGACACAGCCACCTTGAAGCAATACTGGCAGAGCCACTGTCTCCCGTTTGAAACACCATTATACCTCCTCTTGCCTCTGACTGGGACTATGCAGAAAAAGGACTTTTTATTGTTTTAATCTTCTAGAGTTTCACTAGCTTTAGAAAAAGCCAGTACAAACAGTCTCCTTTGATATGTGGTCATGTGATACATGTGACATGTACCATAGATACATATATACATGTTACATTTGTGAGCTATCTGAAACAAGACTATACCAAACCACTACTGATGCAGTGATTCCTCCCCAGACTTCAACAGAAGTTCCTGTTTGCCATTATTGCAAGAGAGAAACTCCTTCTGTCCCTGGGATGGCCCGGTGAGCTGTAGGTACAGCAAATGGAAAAGAATTAATCGGCAAAATGAAGCTGTGGTCTACAGAACTATTTCTATTGCACGGATGCTATGACTTTTATGATAGAAACAATTAAAGTCACATGAAAAGTTTTGCCTCCTGAGTGAAACCAGTAAGTCATTTTAATGAAAAAGTAATAAAAATCTTAAATTTCATGGGTGACAATGTACAAAATGTGCTACAAGTGAAACCACATGTTTCACTTATGGAACGTTTTGTTCTCTTCCAAAGAAGTCACATCTAGTACTAATTGCAGCTTTTCCTCTTTTTCATTTATTTTGAAGTCCACTACAACAACAGTTAAGATGGTCATCCCTAGTTCCACTGCATCATGTTTCACCCAAAGCTCCTTCCAATAGCTACTGATAATTAATTGTTGTTACTATGAGAATTACTGGCAAAAACTACAGTAATTTTGTTATTTGTAGCCAAGATTAGTGAAATTCCTCAGAGATTGTATGACAGATCTCCGAAAATCTACAGAAAAGAAAGTGCTTGTTCAAACTAATTCTGAATTCTCCAAGGTCGCTTATGTTAATAAGAGACACAAGAAAATCCCATATTTTTCCTCTTTTTCCAAGCATTCAGACTGTGTGCCCTTTTCAGATTCCTTCATACTCACTCCATGCTCTATTTTACACCACAGAGATCTGCTGGTTCTAGTTTTCTCAACCCGTTAAGACTTTCTTCCATGATTGATGTCAAGGATGAGTTTCCACCAGTGCACCAACCTTGAAAGATCCTGGTGCTCTCCAAAGCCTTCAGGACAACTTAGGCTGTGACACAGGCTCCTGGCAGAAGCAAAGCCAACTCCAGACTCATGTAAAAGGAAAGGCTCTCATAGCTTTGCACTGGGTGGGTCCCTCAGGCCACAGCAGACTATTCTTTATCCAGCCAGTTTAGTGGTGGTCTTAGCAGTCCTGGGGTGACAGTTGGACTTGATAATTGTAAAGCTCTTTTCCAACCCCACTGATTCTATGATTCCATGATGGTGGATCAGTGGAGTACCAACATGCGTATGCTGCCATTTAACAGCTTGAAAAGTAACACACTGTGATCTTGGATAGGATGGGTTAGGCAGGTAGGAAGGACCTGAACAAACATCTACAAACTCCATGTGGGCACCTGCAATGGCAGCAGGCAGCAAGAAGGTGCTAGCCTGATCGCCTGCTGCACTTATGCCAAAGCAAAGGTAATACAAGCTGGTTGATACTGCCCAAAGGCAACTCGTCCTGGTACCCAGATCCTCCTGCAGCCCAGCATCCATCTGCGTGCTTGGGAGAAGAGTATTATCCTGGCCACAAGGCTGTGGTGGGCAGAAACACGAAGCAAGAGAATGAAGCAGACATGAGAGCTCAAAGTAGACAAACAATATGATCAACACAGATAAAACTATGCTGTTATGAAGATTTCTGTTTGTTTCGATTTCCTTCTCTTGCCATCAGAAGTGTGCCTCATGTTCTAAGCAGTCAGTAACTCCCTGAGACACTGAAGGTAGGAACAGCCTCTAGGTCACTCCATATCTGCCAGCTCAGCACTGGAACCACCATTTGGTCGAATAATCTTAGAGACATTTGAACACATACTTTCCCCCTTTAACACCTACTATTTTGTTACATGTGTTTACCTTGCTCTGAGCTCCTAGTAAACTGGAACCAGTAGAAAGGTGCTTTTATGGGCTGAGATTTTAGAAACCACTTAAAACGACTGGCAGCTCACTTCTTATTAAAATTAATGAGTTTGGGCATCAAAATCCCAGTGGTGGCTTTGAAAGCTTCTAGCTTAATTGTTTCCACTACCATCACATGAGCCACAGGTTGTAAACTCGATATTTCAGGACATTCTTTGGGAAGAGAATAAATAAACACTGCAGAAACGTTAAAATGCTGTAACCTAAAGAGGGTTATAAACTAACCATTTGTACTTTAGAATCGATGCAGAGGGAATAGCTCCACTGTGGCAACTGCATATTACATTTAGCTGATACTTGTTCCATTATTCCTGTACTACTAATAATTACCCCAAGACCTAGGAGGGACTGTTGAATTCTGTATGTTGATGTGTGCTTACTTCTTTCAAGGAAAAAAAAAAGCAAATTTAATGAAAATTGATTTAATATACCTGGGGATATATTAAACCTGTTGTTTTCAAATCTGATCATCATCCTGCAGACATTCAACCAGAAGTAAACTCAAACCTCTTCATCTCACAGAATACTGGTATTTAATAAAAAAAAAATATTCTAAGAACACTTAAAGATTTTAACTCAAAGTAAAGTAACTAAAAGTAAAGTAATTCAAATGAAAGTTTCTACCAGAAGACAACTTTCCCATTGATTTCAAGAAAAATGTTATTACTGTAAAGGGCTTGAATTTATTAATATCCTAAATTTCTTCCTCCTAAAGAAAAAGACAATAGAATACCTGGACAATAGATCTCCCTTTGTGTTAAGCTTTACGTCTAGATTCAGTCGATCATTTCACAGACTATTTCATGCCTTTTGTTCAGACTCAGCCTCAATGCACTCTGTTATTAGCACAGCTGCACTGTACGAAACCATAGGGATATAATACAGTTTTTTTTTTCCACTCCTTCACTATTGCTGAGACAGCTTTTCAAGATACACAGTTATTTTGAAAGCCAGAGAAAAAGCAGGGCTAGTTTTCAGTTTGTGAGGCCACAGTGCTGAAGAAAGAGTGAAAACGCACCACTCAAATATCTTGGTCCATGCAAAGATGATGGAGATTTTTCATTCATAACTTGATACAACTCCAGGCTTAGAGGTTCCACCCATTTTGAAATCTGTCATTCTCACACAGGGTGGTCTTTGAGAAACTGAAAGTATTTCAGGCCCTTAGGTAGGCTTTCCTCATTTCTGACCTTTATTTCCCTCTCTGGGATGCACAGTTCTGCAAAACAAGTTCTCTAAAATAACAGAGTCCACATAAGAAAACTTAGGAGTCTTAGCAAATATCCTATGTGGTTTGGTCCTAAGGTACAGAAAACAGTGAAAACAGGGAAACATTTATTCTTGCTAGCTCTTGAAAACAATCCACAAAGACACGTGGTTTTTGTTTCACTTCTGGTGAAATTTGTCATCCTTTTCTACATCTTTTCAAGAATTAAAAGAATAAACCAAAACAAACTGGCAAGAAGTTTAGGCTGAGCTCTATGCTCCATTAGGCCGTCTCTGCATTTCTCTCTTTGCTTTGTGGTCTCTAGTGTTGCTCTGTGCTGACACTGACAATAGGAAACTGACTCATCATCAGGATTTGCTAGGGTTACTGAGTGGACCTGGTCAGAAAAACAGACAATAACATCATGAAGTCCTGTAATAGTTTTTAATAATTCTCAGGCTTAAAACCATACAGGTTCCTCTTTCATTCAACCCCAAGCCATGTGGCAGTCTGGCCATGCCATTTGCCCTGCTCAGGCAAACATCTCCCTACCCCTCTCATCAGGTACCCAATTTCTGCAGGTTGGAGGGCTGTGACCATCTCTGGGCTTGGTAACTTCCTCTAAAGGATGACTCAAAGCATCCACATTTCATTCCTGCTCTGAACAGCCCTTGCAAATAGCCTATCTTTCCTCACCAATGGAAGCTATGTGCTGTTAACACTCTACCTTGCACCACACTGTGTCCCCACCAATAGGCATTTTCCCAAACATCGGGAAAATGGTTCATTGACCATTATCTGAGGGGAGCATCAGGCAGGGCAGATCCCACTAACACCTCTGCTCACTGGACCTACCAGAGTAATGCTAGTAACATTTGAGGTGAGAGCCAAGTGGGCTTCAGCAGGGCCAGGAATTTGCCCTTGCTTTAGCTCATGAGACAGGACATGCCTTTGCTGACCATACACATCTTCCACACAACTAAATCATCAGTTTAATACTTTTTTTTAGCACTCTTGCGGTAACGTTTCTGTTCCCTCAGATATGCGCAGAATCTTCTAAAACGCAACTTTGCCAATTTGTTATTTGCATCTTGCCTTTGTAGCGTGAGCAATGGAAAAGTTTAGCTCAGAAGACTGCCATGTTTTGAACGTGCTTCCAAGTACAGCAACATCACTGAGGTTTTTCTCGCTTCAGTTTTCAGAACTGTCAGAGAAGGAAAGATTTTGTTTCATCAAGAGAGAAGCTGTGGTGATAGTGAGGAATGTGTGATGTGGCAACTTTATCCTTATGCCACTGTTCTTGGGATGCACCCGGATGACAGCCAGACACTAAGTTAGGAGCATCTTATTATAAACGGGTTTTTGTAAATTCCGGTTTGGGAGTCTTTGTCAAGGCAGGAATTTGTCAGGCCATTGCACGCATCCTTGCTCGCCTTGCCACAGGCCACAGAGACATCTGCTTCTTGCTGTTTTTTCCTTACACATCCCTCAGAGAGAGCAGTCATGCACACCCACAAGATGGGCACCAGAATGTCCTGTCCCACAAGAAGTTTTACTTGTTTTTCCTCTTCCATGACAGGATGAAACTCACATTTTCAAAGCTCTTGGGAGAGCAGCAAACAAAGGGAGAACAGAAATCCAGGCAAGAATCTTAACCCACCCCAGAATAGTTTATAAGGTCTCTTGGATTCAGACCATGGTTCTCTCACATAACTAGCTGACACCAGCGCACATCACCAAGGAGTTAATCTCCTGCAAGATGAATATATATCTATATATAAATAAAAATATGCATATATACATATAAGATATATACACATAATTTCTTTTTTACTGGAAAGAGAGTAACTCCAAAGAAAAGATTGGAGAATTAGATTCTTCCTATACCTAACTTACCTGAGCTGTTTCAGGTAACTGCTGTAAGTTACTGAGGATGAATTTGGGCTCTAGAGGCAGCAAAAGAGATTACCTGTGAAATGCCTGATCATTCACTCACCTGATTGGTTTAATTATCATGAGGTTATTTTATTTAGGATGCAGTTGCCTTCAGCCTGTGCACTAAAATTAAAGCATTTCCACATCTTAACAGAATTTGGAAACAAAGCTGTTTTTTGCATTTTTGCACCAGAGTAACTACATCTCATGAGCAGCTAAATTAGGTTATGTAATTAAATTAGATCACAGTCCACCAAACTTGGATGGTATTGCTGGACTCAGAATACATGTCAGACTATTTATTTGGGAAGAATCACTGTTGCTCAAGAACAAACTAACAATCACTGTTGTTTAGACAGGAATTTAGTCCTCAGTATAGACAGATATATATGCAAACCCTCAGCTCTGTGCATGCAGCGAAAAGCTTGTGAAGTCAAGATATTCCCATGGGTGGCGATGTTTTCCTTCCCAGTTTGAGAAACTATAAAATAAGAAAAGTAAAAGTTTCGCTGTCTATTCCAGTTCATTAAAAGTGGAGCAGATCCAGGGCGAAGGAGAAAAATGCAAGCTGTCTGCAACTGGAGCAGTTGAATTTGGTAAAAATAAAGAGGGCAGCAGTAAGATTCATAACTTGGCATTTCCACATTTTCAATTGAGTTCTCTGATGCCACAAAACTCAAAATGTTTCATTTCAGCATTTGCTGAGCAAAGCTTTCAATTTCTTTTTCAGTGTTCTGAAAATGCTACAAAGTGACCTTTTTGTCTAAAAATTGATCCCCTGCCTTCAAAAATGTCCTCAAAATTCCACTTCAGATTGCTCTGAACTTATTTCCCCTTCTCGACTTTCTGGTTCCATTCCTCATCTGAATAATCCATTGTTCATGCACCTTTAGTGTAAACTGTGTGAACTGCACACTCCAGTCTCAGAAGATGGGCTGTGCCAACTGAGGAAGGATGGGTCGACCCTCCAAGTCTTGCTTCCATCTCCCATATTAGTAGCAAATAAGATTTTTCTCTGCTTGTGTCACACAAAGCTTCACCTCAGACTCTTAGTATCACCATACCAATTTAGTGATAACCTTTTTCCACTGAGACATCTTGACTTCAGCAAAATATTCATAATACAGCTGCCTTTGGTGCCTCACTGTCGTATGGAAATTGTACTTAAAGTTCCTTGGACAGAATACCTATTGCATAAATCAAGATGGACTCTTTTCTGCTCAAGCCTCCTGTTCAACATGGGAGCATGAAGCTATGCAGCTGCCCTGGGACATGGGTTTTGTTCTGCAAGTCTACCTCCCAGAGGAAAGGGCTTCACATGCAAATTACAACTCCTGAGTCCTGTACCACTGAAAGACTTGCCACATAAAGCTAACTGAAAGGTTTCAGTGACTTCTCGTAAATGTTTAAGTGCTGACTTTGCAATGAAATTGTAATATCTCTGCTTTTCCTCCCTGATTTTGGACAGAAACAAATACTGGAGTATCAGCATTACCTCTGGATTGGAAATCCTGACTTGCATCCAAATTTGACAAGAATACTTAAGCTCTGTGATGAATACAAAGTGATGGCACTTCACCACAAAAGAGGATTCTAGGGTTGCATTTTTATTGAAGTGGAGTATTTTCAAGCTTTATTCCACAGATTTTGTTCTGTTATTGCTTGAAAAGCATCAGTAACAAGAGTAAATATATTATTCTTTCCTTTTAATATTTTTTTAATAAATGCATATATACTGCTTTAATAAAGAACATTGGTAGACTTATTACTGGGCAATGTAATCTCTTTCCTCTTTATAAGCTCCCTGATCTATGTTTCTTCTAGGTGATGTCATATTAATTATACACAGCAGATTTTTCAGGGGCTGGAAATTAACTTCCATCATCCAACAGGTTCTGCAAAGCATAAAATTTTGCTCTGGTTTGGCCCAATCTGCAACACCAAGTTTTTCAGGTCTAATTGGATGCTGGGGAGGGACTCTTCTTTAGGACTGTAGTGATAGGACAAGGGGTAACGGGTTCAGACTTAAACAGGGGAAGTTTAGACTGGATATAAGGAAGAAATTCTTTACTGTAAGGGTGGCGAGGCACTGGAATGGGTTGCCCAGGGAAGCTGTGAATGCTCCATCCCTGGCAATGTTCAAGGTCAGGTTGGGCAGAGCCTTGGGTGGCATGTTTTAGTGGGAGGTGTCCATATCCATGGCAGAGGGGTTGGAACTGGATGATCTTAAGGTCCTTTCCAACCCTAACGTTTCTATGATTCTATGATTCTAATTGTGACATCTCCAAAGTTTTGGTTTGGCCTTAGATTTTTTGGTCATTTCTGATTCAACCGCGTATTTATAGTGGTTTGGGCAGTATCTGAGAAGCTAGACAATGGTGATCAAATGCCACAATCTCATTATCAGTTCTGAGCTTAGACTCCAGTGACCAGAAAGCAAGTGAGGGGCTGAACAAATCCTTCTTTCTCCTTGGGCTGCTACAAGCAAACTAGAAATACTCATCAAAACTAATCTCTCTCCTACTTCCATTTTAAGTCAATGAAGCTCCTCGTACCTGTGGCTCTCTGCTCCTCTCTAAGCAGTGTCAGATTTTGGGACACTGAGCTGTATAGCCATGTGTAAAGGCATGCCTTCTAACTCAGCAGAAAGACTATTCTTATCTCATAGAACAGAATCATAGAACAGTTAAGGTTGGAAAGGACCTTAAGATCATCATCTAGTTCCAACCTCCCTGCCATGGGCAGGGACACCTCCCACTAAACCATGCCACCTGGTACAACCTGGTCTGGGGGTTATATTTCTCTTTTTCCAGTCATCGGGAACTTCACCTGACTGCCATGATTTTCCAAATATGATGGACAGTGGCTTAGCAACTTCAACTGCCAGCTCCTTCAGGACACGCGAATGGATTTTATCAGGTCCCATGGACTTGTATACTCTCAGGTTTCTAAGATGGCCTCAAACCAGATCCTCTCCTACAGTGGGACTGGGGTCTTCATTCTCACAGCCCGTGTTTGCTTTCCAAGACTTGGGTGGTGTGGTCAGAGCATTTGCCAGTGAAGACAAAGAAGTCATTAAGAACCTTAGACTTCTCTAAATCCAGGATACCTAGTTCACCTGATAGCTTCCAGAGATGGCCTATGTTGTCCCTAATCTGTCTTTTATTCACTATGTACCTACAGAATTCCTTCCTGTTACCTTTCACATCCCTAGATAAGTTTAATTCTAAGTGGGCCTTAGATTTCCTAACCTGGTCCCTAGCTTCCTGGACAACACCCCTATACTCTTCCCAGGCTGCCTGTCCTTGCTTCCACCTTTTATAAGCCTCTTTTTTCCTTAGAAGTTTCCTCAGCAGCTCCTTATCCATCCAAGGAGGTCTCCTGGCCCTCCTGCAGCACTTCCTTCTAGTTGGGATGCAACACTCCTGAGCTTGTAGCAGGTGATCCTTGAATACCAGCCAACAGTTTTGGGCCCTCCTGCCCTCTAGGGCTATACCCCATGGAACCTTACTAAGCAGGTTCTTGAAGAGGCCAAACTGAATTGTGCTCCCAGTGTGCCTCCTTTGGGAATTGGTTTCTCTGCTGGACCCTCTGGAGAGAGGAACAACTGGAAGAGTCCATATTTTGTATCACATCTTAAAAGTAAACTCTCTACAGAGACATCAGTTGAGCAAGGTACTATACTCCTAACTTGAGGGACTAAAAACTTTTCATTGACTTACGGACTTAAGCTAAGGGCAGATTTACTTAGCGATGCCTGGCACTGTTTTCTGCAGTTCCCTCTGCTGCTCCCAGAGCCAGGTCCTGGTGCAGATGAGGTACTGGGTGGATCACAAATTTGTACAAGCATGACAACTTGTCCTCCCTAAGTACCTTGTTCAGTCCAGGCTCTTACAATTGCAAGATGACAGATAACGTAGACACAGAAGTATCTGCTATCAATAGGAGGAGAGAGACATGGACCACTTAAACTCAGCAGTAAGCAGAAGTGTGGAACCAAAGAGCCGTAAGATGACCATGTCTGCAAGAGATCCCCCATCTCGTTTGCACCGAATCCACTTTTCCTCTGTGCAGCTGACACTGTAAAACATCTGATCTGCTTAGCCACTGATGGCTGCTGTGCTAAAATAAGGAACACAAAGCCTGCCTGCCTTTCTCCAAAATACTGTTATAGCCCATTGCCATTGTTTTTATCACAAAGGCTGAGTGTTTCCCAGAAAAGAACAAAACAGTTGTCAGAAACCCTATTCAGACAACACTTCAGCCTGTCTGTGGGCATTTTTACTGCGTGGCAGTGGACAGAGCCCTTAAACACGATGAAGGCAGGAGAGTTCTTCCTCCAAACTCCACTTACTTCAATATCTAACGCTGTTCTATCAACTCTAATGTTAACGGACTTTACATAATGTTTCTCTACACATTAGCCTGGTTTCACCTCAGCTTCCTCTCTGTATTAACTCATGCTGATGAAACTGTTTGTATCAAATACTTTCTGTTTGACAAATTCATCCTTCATTGAAATTCTTCATTAATGAAACATGCACATTGTTGCTGACATCTTAAGGAAGAAAAGAAAGGTTTTATATTCTCTTTTTTGGCTGTTAATTGAACCTTTTGAGATTAGACCTTGAACTACAGCTTGAATACATAGGAGGCATCTGAGGCCAAAAGAAAGATTGATTTTTAATGAACTCAGGCAAATCTCACTGACTAGTTACAAACAACAAGGTCAAGGTCTGCTCCACAGCAAGTATTTCTCCTTCATTGCAACGTCTATTATTGTTATTGGTATGTTTAAGAATCCCAGAAATAAACTATACATGCATTAAAGAGCTCTGTCTCAGCTGCCTGAGAAGTGAAAGGTATGAGTCGACGACAGGCAGATACAGAGCATCATGAGGGCACAAGGACACAGCATTCAACTATACAAAAGTGAGAGCCCTTGCAGCCTCCCTCCCTGAAGTCTGCTGCAGACACCACTGCAAAGGAGCTTTGGGGGTTCACCTGCTCAAAGGAGTTACCAACACAGCTAAAAACACAGGAGGAGGGTCTGCATAAAGGCAGTGCTTCCTTCCTCCTGCATTTAACTGGTTAGCACTGGCCAAAAGGAGTCACGGAGGTCCCCTCAGGTCCCCTACAAACAGCCTCTGCTAAGAAAAGGGGGAGGAGAGAGATGGGTCTATGGAGCAATTCTGGTGCTGGTCAAATTCCAATTGAAGAAAGGGATGGCATGTCTGTGTATGGCTACCAGGGGCTTTCTGTCAGCCCAGCATAAGAATTAGGCCAACTGTCTTCCTTGATCAGAGAGATATCAAGACCCACAGGTACCCTTTGTGTAATTTCTGCAGATTTAATTTGTCAAGGGAAAATAATAAATCACATTGAGGATTGGCAGTGGTTGAAACCTTCACTGGAGGTGCTTTGTGAACATGAACGACAAATACCTCTTGGCACAAGCATGAGCAGAGCCAACTTCTACATAAACTGTTTATACAGACACACACACGTACACAAACCTAGTGGTTAAGCCCACAGCTCTCCTCTCATGAACAGAACCCCACATGGCAGTGAGTAGAACACCAGGAAAATGAAAACCACTTGTTCTGCTGCTCCCCAGAGCACAGTTAGTCACTTAGGAAGCCTCCTCTCCTTCCACTGTATGTGCATGTGTGTTTTCTTAGTCTGTGTTTGTTTGTTTTTTGCCTGGAAATGCTTTATCCAAGTGCCAGCTGTTTGAGAGGGTATCACAGCCTAGTACTTGTAGCACTGCCTAGGTACTGAAAAGCATGTAATATCACAAGTCTAACAGACGGCAGAGGCTCATCAAAACTATGCCTGGCATCTGGCACGGGTTCTAGCAGTCACGTTAGCTTCTTATCACTGCACAAAGCTGGAAACACCTTGAGAATGACCAAACTAGGACTTCTGCTGAGGCAGTACTGCAATGCAGCTCAAACTACACAAAAGCCATTATTTCTCTGCTAGCAGAGGGCTTTTGATCTCAAAATTCACCCAATTCTCAGCATAATTGGGTAATTTAAAGTCGGGTTTTTTTAGCATACATTATTAAAGTCAAGTGTCTTCTCCATTCACTGAGAGTGTGCCCTTCTACCAACCTCATGGGACCAGACTGTGTCTCCAACATGGCCCTGCACTGGAATACACACTTCATTTTCAAAGAGTCTGCAAGACCAAGGATTCAACATCTACACTTGCAACCTTCAGTCAGCTTTTGCCACCGTTTCTTAATCTGCATTGAGTATCATTCCAGGTTGTTTCTCTTTAAAAGACTCCATCTTTCAATAAGTGAGGATTCCTCTCTGTCTCAGTCCACCTTCCACTGTAAGAGATGGGTTCACAGCACAGGTCAGGGGTACTGCCACAGCCAAAAGGGCCCCTAAAACCCCATTTTCTCCTATGATATCTGCACAGTAGAGCTGAAATTATGTTGGGGTCAAGACAGAAAGCTCATGACTTTTGTTTCTGCTGCTGTGGTCTACCCTAGCAGCTAAGATCAACCCTGGATAGGTGGTATCTCCATACCACAAGCATGAGATTGACAGGCATGTACCAGGAGACACCAAGCCCAGAAACAGAAAGCTGATACAAATCTGGGCTTTCACTGGAAGCAGTTCCACACAGGAAACATCTGTACAAGAAAGTGCTGAAAGGAGTGGTTAAGTCTCAGGCGCTGCAAAAGAGACTCAGATGACCTCTGCGTCATGTTCTGCGGTGGCTGAGATGTGTCTTGTATTTATTGAGAGCAGAGCATTGCCAGTGCTTTCACAGCTCTCCAGGCCTGACTGCTGCCCATCAAATTCCAATAGGGAAGGTCTCACTTCGGTGGTTTAGGGGTTAGCAATTTAAATAACACTAAAGTAGCTGTGCTGTCATAGTTTCCCCCAGGGAGCTAAAAGCCCTTTATAACACAGTTTTCCATCCACCCACAGAGATAACTCCCTACCTCACATGAAGGCAGAGAGAAGAAATACAACAAAGACTTAGAGATGCTGTGCTGGGGTAGGGCCACATGAGCCCTGTGGACAGAGATGCAGAACTTCTACCTTGTGCTGTTGAAATGCTGTCCATGTAAGATGTTTCAACTAGAACTGCAGAATGATTCATCTGACTCATCTCTCTGCAGTGAGAATGAGCACTTGGGGCTGCCCCACTAGGCCCACTGAGACTGAGATGTTAATTCTGAACAGAAGCACAAGATACTCAAGCAATGCTCTTTTCCTTAGCAAATGATGACATCTTGCATGCATGCCCATCTCTCAATCTTCTCCCTTCTCTAATAAGACACAATGTGACAGCCTGTTGCAACTGAGTTATCCTAAGCAACACAGAGCTCAAAAGAGTGTATGACCTTATTTATATGAAAGTAAGCAAGGAGTAAGGCTTTATGAGGAAACACTCATGTATGAGCTCAGCCTGTTCCTAGTTATCAGTGTAACAGACAGAACTCCCATAGGATCCCTAGACTTCATCAGGTCTGCTGTTCACAGACTGACCAAGGGTTTCTTGGAAAAGCAGGGATGGTAGAGAGGGAAGGAAGCAGAACAGTGCACCCCAACAGAGAAAACAGAAGAAAACAGAATGAGTTCTCAGGTCCATCATCTCATTTCAAACACTTCTGGTTGCCTGTGCATTTCATTTGCTGCCTTTCAGTGACTTGAGTGGGAATTGCTGACCATTCAGCAATGATTAGTCTGTATGAATGCTTGAATACATAGAAATTGCCCTAAATTCATGGCTGCATTTGTAAAACAAACAAGCAAACAAACCCCCTGTTAATTCTGCTTTCTTTCAAGTCCACATCCTTTCTCCTTGAGGGGGATGTTTCTAAAATTGCCTCTGGGACTTAAAACCTCAGTGCCTGCTAAATGTCAGTGGGAAGTTGTGCTTCCCAGTTTTCATTTGCAATGAAAAACCTAATCTACATACAAGTTTGATACACATGCAAAATTCTCACTTAACATTAGCAAGAAACCACATGCCTCTGGGGAAGAAAGATGTCACAAACACAAAGCAAGGTTTGCTTTGACAAAAAGAGTGGCAAAAAGCCAGTATGTGCATGTATTGACTGCCTGTCAGTGAGTGGAATGACCTGCTGCTCCTGGGAAGAGGTCTTCAGCCTAAGTAGCATTATGGAGGGAGAAGAGAGGCACCCAACAAAACCATGTGTGCACCCAAAAGGGAAGCAGAAGTGAGGACACAACAAGGCCCTTCAGATCTGCATCTGCCAGGCCGGGAGAAGCAGAGGAAGAGCCATCCACTGACCTGGACCAAAACACCACCAGTATTACCCTGGTTTTAGAGAGCCTTGATTCTTAGCACTGCTTATTTCAGAAAACAGCTTTTTCTCTCCAAAGTTCATGCAGGGGCTTCTGGACCTTCCTTGCACTGGAACATGACACTTTTAATCTGTGGGTTTTAGGAATAATTCCTTAAAATGGCTTAAAATGATGCAAAATGCTACAAAAGCCAGCAATGTTAGAACCTAAACCCACTACAGCAGCAGAGATTTACTGCCTTCCTTGTAGAATCATAGAATTCCTTAGGTTGGAAAAGACCTTTAAGACCATCAAGTCCAACTGTTAACCTGGCACTGCCAAGTCTACCACTAAATCATGTCCCCAGGCAACACATCTACATGTACTTTAAATACAGCCATGGATGGCAACTCAACCACCTCCCTGGGCAGCTTGTTCCAATGCTTGACAACATTTTGGTGAAGACACTTTTCCTAACATCCAATCTAGACCTTCCCTGGAGCAACTTGAAGCTGTTTCCTCTCATCCCTTGTTGCTTGGGAGAAGAAACCGACTCACACATAGCTCCATCTTTCTTTCAGGTAGTGGTATAGAGCAATAAGGTTTCCCCTGAGCCTCCTTTTCCCTGAACTAAACAACTCCAGCTCTTTCAGCCACTCCTCATCAGACTTGTTCTCCAGACCCTTCACCAGCTTCGTTGTCCTTTTCTGGCCCTGCTCCAGCACCTCAATGTCTTTCTTGCAGTGAGGGGCCCAGGACTGAACACAGGATTCGAGGTGCAACCTCACAAGTGCAGGAGGATGATCACTGCCCTGGCTCTGCTGGCCACACCATATTTGACACAGGCCAGGATACTACTTGCTTTCTTGTTTGGGCACAAGCTGGCTCATGTTCTGCTCCATCAATCAGCATCCCCAGGTCCCTTTCCATCAGGCAGCTTTCCAGCCACTCTTCCCCAAGCCTGCAGTGTCGTGTGGGTTTTTGTGGCCCAACTGCAGTACCTGGCACTCAGCTGTGCTGAGCCTCATACCACTGGCCACAGCCTCTCCATCCAGCCTGTCCAGATCCCTCTGTAAAGCCTTCCAACCCTTCACCAGATCCAACACTCCAACCCACTTGGTGTCATCTGGAAACTTACTGAGGGTGCACTCGATCCCCTCATCCAGATCATTGATAAAGATATTAAACAGAGCTGGCCCCAATCCTGAGCCTTGGAGAACACCCCTTGTGACCAGCTGCCAACTGGATTTAACTCCATTCACCACCACTCTTTGGGCTCAGCCATCCAGGCAGTTTTTTAACTCAGCAAAGAGGACACCCATCCAAACCATGAGCAGCCACGTAAGTTTGTTTCAGCTAGCAATGTTTTCTTTCCCCTTCAGAAATCAGAAATAGACAATACCACAAAAGTATTTGAGATCCTTGTGAACCTTGTTCAGCCAGTATGGATTGGGATTTACATTCCAGGGTTACAATGAACCCAGAGACTCAAAAGATGTGGGCACACAATGTTATTAAACCCTTGCAAACGATCTCAGCCTCACTCAATAACTTTGCCTTTTCTGAATGATGCTGGCATGTACATGAACTCTAGCCTTTTGCAAAGCTCAACACCAAGAGAATCCAATAACTTTGCAGAGGCTGAGCAGCAGCCCAGTGTAGTCCCCTGTGTCAGAGCTCAGGATAGGCTGTATTGGTTTTATTCAGTGGAGGGGGAAAGTCTTTATCTGGGATTCATTTCACATCAAGGACAATAGGGAACTGTTAAGCTTTCCGCAAATAGACTGGTATGCAACTTCCAGGCACACTCCAAGGAAAACTTTGGAACACTGGCCACATCTTTCCAGCAGGGATTTCATGTAAAGTGATGTTAATGCTCCATATCCTTCATCCTGATTTATTCCTGCTTCATCCTTGTTTCAAAGTGCTGCACTCCCTTCAAACACAACACGGGGCTAATCTCTCTGAATATGCACTTTGATCACTGGGGTCTCCAGATTCGTATCAGCTGCTCGACATAAACAGGGATGTGCTGTCTTGACAGAGGTATTTCTGTGACTACCTTAGTTTTTGCAAGAGTCATTTGGAAATGTGAAGCTGGGGAAAGACGACAGGAGATTCAAATCTAGTAGCCAGATAGGGCACCAGATAATAAGCACTCAGAGCCTGTCTATGACTTTACTGCTGAGTTGCTGTGGGTTAGCAAGAAAATCTTAGTATCCCTGCTTTGACACGTGTCTTGGAAGTCAGTGCAGAAAGGCTTCAGCATGCTCTTACTCAAACATGAGAGCACCAAATCAGGTATCTCTTCCTCAGCAAGCTGCCACTAGCAGAGTGGCACTGCAGAGCTGTGAACTAGTCTGACTTCCCATATAGCAGTAGAAAGGACCCTAAATCTATCCTTCTGTCACCTTTGGTTCCCTGCGGGACCATCTGCTTTCTTGCTGAAGTCAACAGGAGTTAGCACAATGCTGGGTGTATTAGGCTAATTCTTGGTGCTTCTGATCAGCTAGAAAGTCAGGAATCTATGACAGTGTTAAAGAATCCACTGGAAAAGTTATTCTGCCCTTACAAAGGCAGCATAAGCATCATCCATGTGGCCACCTGGCTGAACAAGAGGTCAAGGTGGAGGTTCAAACAGATGATTCAGTTTCTGTCACACATTCCCTGTGCCCATAATCTTTCTCTCTAAATTTGTATGTATTAATTCTGACATTGGATTACTGTAGTAGGTATTTTTAGCAATCACGACTGCAGGAAATGGTCTTCAATCAGGATGTTCTTCCATTGTATCAATTGACAGCCACTGTGTTGAGATGCATATACAACATCTAATCCATTTTTCCTCCCTCCTGTTTTCTATTCACAGGTCCATTTTTCATTCTCCCTGGAACGTGAAGCATTTGGGAGTGTAGGTGGAAAGCCGAAGTCTTTCAACACCCACTAATAGAAATTTGTTTTATTAATTAACTTGTGGGAAGAAAAATAAAGAAGGCAAAAAAAGAGAGCTGATCCTCTGCTCTGAAACCATGAATCACTGCGCAAGAGAAAACATGTCCTCTGAGACACCAGAGGCTGCTCCAGACAGAGGCAGTGACTGAGTTGGTTTCTTGGGAAGTCCTGAGTCATCAAACATAGCAGTTTAATCCCCAGGAAATGGGAAACATATTGGCATGATGTTCTCTTGCATGGAGCATGAGGTCCAGAGAAGGGTGAACCTCCAAAGGTTCTGGAGACTGGTTTAGTTTGTGGAAGGATTTTAAAGCCTTGAAGCTTCTCTAAGTATATCTGATCTGGAGCTGGGTACAGTATTCCCAATGCATGATTTACTGGATGAATTAAAGTCTTTACATACTTCACAGATTACATATGATTTTACTTTGACTTCTCATAAAAATGATTCACTGATTATGACATGAAAATGTATTCTGGCTTCAGAGTTATTTACTGTGACAAGTGCTTCATATATTCACCATTCTTAATTTACTGGTGCTGTAAGAACTTATCCTTTTTTGGCATTCCTTCTCCTACTACTGGCACTTAACTAGGAGCAGCTGATATTCATGCTTCTCAGTCTGACCCTTCACCATGGTTCTCCTAAAGGGACATTCGCACAGTCATTTCAGACCCAAAGCTGGGTTGCAGCCAGTGTGAAGACACCTGGCTTGGATACTAAGAGTTGCTAAAAGTGAGACTACTTTGCACCAAAGTGTACAAGACATGGCACATTATCACATGACATACATACATTAGAATGACCAATGACCTGTGGGGGCAATTCTGGAAGGTTTTGGTAAATTTCACCAGATTGCCAAAAGATCCATCCACAAGGAATCATAAGGCCATGCAACCAGCCACACAATGATGTTTGGGAGGGTTTCTAACACCATTTAAACTGTGAAGAATGTCCCCATGAACAACTGATCCCTCATGAAAGATGGAAAATGTGATTGTCAGTGTATTCCTATTTAGTGGGAGGTGTTACTGCCCATGGCAGGGAGGGTGGAAGCAGATGATCTTAAGGTCCTTTCCAACCCTAACTATTCTATGATTCTATCTCCAATTGTTTTCTTTTAAGACACTATTTTTGAAGGAATTTTAAGTGAAAGCGTCAATGAAAAATGTCACTGTCTCCCTTTCTTCCCACTCCGTTTTTAGGAACTTGTGCATGTTAAAGCGCTCCCTGCAAGCTAAATTACTAGCAATTACACTCATGCTGAATCAAGCAGCTTTATTGATTGCAACACAACCCACAGATCTCCTGCTGAAGAAAAAGAAGTCAGACCTGGAAGTGGAAAAGCTATCTGTCCTAACGTGTGAAGTCTCTTTGCCTTGACAATGTGATAGTGAAGGTAAGGGAAGTTGGCGCAGCAAAGACAGAGTGAAAGCAAACAGACCACAAGCTTCCTTAGATAAACGATGTCTTTCAAACCACACAATACCACTTGATACCTTTGTGCCCCTTGAGCTATTACAAAGTGCAGCTGCACTTCAGCCCAGATTGATATCACTCAGGATGGAGGCCATCAATCCACAAGACAAGTGCAGGCTGAATACACAAACACAACGCTCACACAATTCTCACTGTTTCGATACAATGCTGGAGAGGGGATGGTGCAATTTTTCCAAGGGCTTAAATGAGTCTAATGACAAGGTCTGACTTGAGCAGGGGGCCCAAGTTCTTCAAATAGGAGGGGAATCCATCTCACAAAATGTTAACTAAAAGTAACTAGATATCTCCAGCAATCAAACTGGGAGAGCTAACTAAGACACTCCTCAGCAGTCCTCTGGAAAAGACAGTCTATTTTACACTGACTACAGCAAGCTTCTGCACAACTGTGTGAGCACACTCTTAGTTTTCTACCAGTGCCCTCCTGACTCCTCAAAAAGACAGGAGAGAATTAGCAACAATGTCATAGTAACAATGACCTCTAAAAGCTACTGGCACTGATGGAAGCCTTGTTGTTAACTTCACTGCAGTTCGGATCAGCTTTATCTCTAGTTACTACAGACCAGGATTTTTATCTTATACTAATGTCCTTTGGTGAAAAGATCTACATTAGAGTTGGCTGAAAGAAGAGAAACGATGAAAAATCAGCTTCTCCTGTGGAAACAAGAACTGAAAAGTTTGGCTAGTAAATAAAGTAAAGAACTAGTTCTGAACTTCTGAAGCCTCCAAGGCTCTGCAAGTTGACTATGAGATAGTTTATGGAGTATGACATACAGATCTCCTAAAACTAATGGGCTGCAGAGCAGCAGAAAACCTAGAAACCTTAGCATTGGCTGCAAGACAGCTCAGTGATGAAGCTGCCCTTGAGCAAAAAGAAGCAAGCCCAGGTTCCCCAGTGACCCTGCATGCAGGTTCCCAAGGAGTGGAACAATATGGAATATGAAATGATATTTTCTTTTCCAAAGAAACCAGAAATTACGCCAAGGATAAAATCTGATTATAGAGAAAAGCGGGAATCCCACTGGGAGAACTAGTCAAGCACAAAATTCCTGAGAAGTTTTATTCCATGTTCTTTCACCAACACCATGAGCTATCTTGCTCTTTCCCAGATTTCTTTTAGCAAGTTGCTAAATTCTGCTCTTTCAGAAGGTGTTCAGCATTTAAAGGCATCCTAAAGAACATCCACTGGCCCTAAGCAAGGTGTTGCTCAGGAAGTGACAGGATAATTAAGTTTCTGTGGTGTCGTGGTTTGAGGCCCTCAAACAGTTCTGCTCACTCACTCCCCCTTCTTCCCCAGTCACAGGGGGATGTGGAGGAGAATTGAAAGAATGCAACTCCCACAGGTTGAGATAAGAACAGTTTAGTAACTAAGGTATAACATAAATCACTACTGCTACCACTAATAATAATAATGACAAGGCAAATACAGGGAAAGAATACAAGAGCTCACCAACTAATTTCCGCTCAGCCCGACCAAGCAGTGCATCCCCATCACCTGAAACCAAGACCCAACATGCAATGCACCCCCTCCTCCTTCTGGGTCTCTGCTCTCTGTCTCTACATCCTGGGCATGACGTGCTGTGGTATGGAATACCTCTTTGGTCAGTTTGAGTCAGGTGTTCTGTCTCTGCTTCCTCCCGGCTTCCCCTCCTCCCTGGCAGAGCATGAGGCTCAGAAAGTCCTTGGTCTGACCAAAACATTGCCAAGCAGTAACTGAAAACACTGGTGTTATCAGTGCTGTTTGCAGGCCTAAAAACAAAACTACAGCACTGCACCAGCTACCAAGGAGAAAAACGACTGCTGCTGCTGAACCTATGAAATATGGCTGTGAACTTGTACACTGACTGCTTCTGTACCACATCTTGGAGATTTTCTTACATTTCTTTTCCCCTAAGAGTTACTTCAATTGGATCAGACTTTGTGGCTGTCAGGTTATAGACACAAAGACAATTCAATTGCAAAGGGGATATTTCAAAGGCACGTGGGAATCCCTTGAACATGTGACGTGCATATTTCCATGACAAAATATTTTAAGTGTTAAGTAGTCATATTCCCCAATGTTAGACAATACATTTGCCAGTGCATGCAGATGAACCCGATTTAATCCCTATACACCTCTTACTGCAAATTATGCTGTCAGAGAACCCCCCTTAAATAATGGGTTTGCCTTTTTCTGAGGGAAGGAAGCTATTGAAGAGACTATGATCTTCAGACCAAGTGGAGGATCCAAAGGTTTACGATAGGATTCAGAAGAATTGCAGCATCCCAATGGGGAGATTATTCCACCACCACCACAAAAAAAAAATCCCAATCCAAACCCAAAACAAAAAAACGAACAAGCAAACCACCCAAAAAATACATTTTTCCGTGTCTCAGAAGAAATGGGATCCTGAATGGGTAACATCTCCCCAGCTCTCCCTTTTTTTCTCAATTAACTTGATTGTTTCCAATGCAAGTGTCATAGTTCCCAGAATTCTCTCTTTTCTGAAAAATTTATACTTAATTTCATTACAACTATAATATTTTCCCAAACACATCCTGAATATTAACAGTTAAAAAGAGAAGACTAACCCTGCCAGGCTGGCAATAGAAAGTTGCTTGGGCATTCCTAGGAACTTGGCAACCCCTTTGCATCTGTAAGTTTCTGGGATGCAATCTACTGAACTGGTACTTCTATCAATCTGGGGCTGTGGGGAATGTTATGTTAAACATTTTTCCATCTCTGCATATTACTTTGTGAAGGTTAGGGATCCTGATGGAGTGAAATGGCTTCATTACTCCATGTATTTTGGGCACGCTTTCATCCCATGAGGAAGCAGAAAGTATTCATTGTGAAGACTTCCACTGAGAGATAACACTAAGTAGGAGAGCCAGGGTCACACAAGATAGGATGCTATAGGAAAAGATAAAGGAGCAAGTTTTTTGCTGCAGAAATAAGGAAAGAAATAAGCTACAAAAGCAAAGACATGTTGCTTTGCTTGGGCCAGGAAGTTCAAACATAAAGAGGAAGGTAATTAATTTCTACAGCAGAGCTCTGAGAGCTTATAATAAGCTCTCGGACGGGCAGAAATAAAAGCTTGTCCTGATTACTCCCATTCTGAAAGAAGGTATCATTGAACAGAATATCAGAGAGAGCAGCCTGATGGAAATGAGCAGTGCTGCATGTTTTTCTGGCCAAGAGAACAGTGTGCAGTAGGTCAGGGCTTGGTGTGTGGCACAAGGTCAGAGCCAATCTGAGAACTCAGTAACAATAGTCATCATGGACACAGGTGCTTCTGAGACTGATCTTGCAATTTGGCTGTTTCTGATTAAATATGAAGCAGCTGTGGCCCTTTATCTGCTCAAGTCACTGGAATCCATCTAAGGGGAAACTTTCTCCCCTCTCCTCCTCCCTCCCCACTCAAAGCATGGAGCTCCGCTTTCTGAAGACAGAGAGGCAGGGAGAGCCAGTTGGCAGGAGCCCCACAAAAAACAAGTTATCTTTTTCACGTCAGGACAAAGCAATGAGATACTGATTCAGCCATTCAGTTTCCAACGCCTTTATCTGGGGACAAGGAGGACAGCCAGCAAAATAAGAAGCAAATCTGAACGCTGTTGAAGGTTGTCAGGCAAACAGATGCGAGTCACTCTCCCTCAGGCAACAAAACAAAAAGATGAAGCCAACGTGAGGATAAGTTCTCAGGCACTTATGGCAGTGTTCTGCATGCTGGATACAGCAGGGTTTCTTTCACAGAAAGGGATCAAGCTTTAAAGAAGGTGTTTTCATCAGTCAGCTAGTGGGATTTTTGAAGAGGCTGAGGAAGGTCAACACTGGGCCACCAGGCAGATCAACAGGAGCTAGGGGATTTCAGAAACCCAGTCAGTGAGAGCTCTCAAACAGCTCCATTACTTTAGATGAACTTTTCTTTGCCAGTTCATTGATTCTGGAGTCATCAAACCCCTCCATGTCTTGGCTATCTCTTCTAGCCTGCCAAGCTCTCACTTTACTTTTCCCAGTATCTTAAGAAAGGGAGAACTTGGCTCAAATGTGCGCTTGTCACTAGACAACAGAAATGTGAGACTGTAGGTATTCATTTTGGTCGGCTTAAAAAGCAGCCATTTCATGATCCATGCTTAGCATTTTGGACACACAAAGCCAACAATCTTCTGGCTTTATCCAGCCTGTATGTAACTGAAAGAATAAACAGCTTTGGTCTTTGACCTGTTTCACTCTTCCCAAGGCTTTTCTGATAGCCAGGAACAGTACTAGTGATTTTATAAAACGGCACTCTCTCTTGTCCACACTGAAGCTGAAATAGATGTGGCAGAGCTTAAGCATCATACTGCACTACCCCACCTCTTTATGGTACCACTGCTTCATTATTATTGAACAATGAAGATCAGACTACTAATAATTTCAATAATAAAACACATGAACAGAGATATTAAAGAAAAATAGTATTTGCTTTTTTGGCAAGGCAACATTTGTAGTAAGTAGGATGTAATATGAGTGTTTTGTTAAAGTTGCTTTCATCATTTCAAATAAGTGGGCTTCTGACATAACCTGAGAAAGATTGTCCTGCAAATTACTGTCAAGAAATCACTGATATTCAGCCAACCCCCCCCCCCCCCCCGTTTCAATATAATATACCTCCAAACATTCCTATGTGCCTATGTGCTCAAATTGTTCCTCTTCATCCTTCTCCACACAATCCATGCACAACAATTTTTTGGATTCCCTAGGCCAAAACATAAGCATGCAGCTGCTTCAGGGGGTTCTAACCCTTGCATTTTTCTCCACTCCCACCAACCTCTACATTAGAGTCCAGCTGATCTTCCCTGAACACCATCCAATTTTTCAGTTGTCAGTGCCAGAATGCAATGCAGTGAGCTTCACTCCCTTATACAACTTACTTGGAAGGAAAGCAGAAATGTCTCTCTTGGGTTTCAGCAGAGGAGAAAAATACCTCTTATTTCATGTACAGCTTCACAAAATCAAGACAAAAACACCTGCGCCTCTACAATCCATAAAACAATTCCTCCTTGCAAGCAGTTCAAAATTTCTTGAGCTTCTAATTGTTTATTCTGTGTTATACATGGGGTTAGTATAGCCACTCTCCCAAAATGGTTCCTTTTCTGGGCCTTTATAACTGTTTTCAAATGTCTTTATTTTAACTTTTACAAAGGAAAGAGGAGAGCAAAAAAAGGCGGCTAGACACAAATGCAAGGTTCCTCAATTACAACAACACAGAATCACAGACTGGTTTGGGTTCAGGGGGACCTCAGAGAGCATACAGTTCCAACCCTCTGCCATGGCCAAGGACACCTTTCACTAAAGCAGGTTGCTCCAAGCTCTGTCCAGCCTTGCCCTGAACACTGCCAGGGATGGGGCAGCCACAGCTTCTCTGGGCATCCTGTGCCAGCACCTCAGCATACTCACAGTATCTAATCTAAATCTACCCTCTTTTAGTTTAAAGCCATTCCCCCTTTTCCTATTACTATGCGCCTTTGTAAGAAGTCCTTCTCCAGCTTTCCTGCAGGCCCCTTTAGGCACTGGAAGCTGCTCTAAGATCTCCCTGGAGCCTTCTCCAGGCTGACCAAGCCCAGCTCTCTCATCCTGGCTCCACAGCACAGCTGCTCCAGCCCCCAGTGCATCTTTGCGGCTTCTGAACTCTCTCAGGTCCATGTCCTTCTTATGCTTTGGGCCCCAGAGCCGAATACAGTTCTCCAGGTGGGGTCTCATGAGAGCATAACACAACTCCAGGATTCCAACAATTAACTGGCTGCGCTTTCTGAATATGCCATCAGCTTTTATCATAGCTGTGTCTGCCTTTTGGCGCTTGCCCACAAATCATAAAGCACAAGTTATTCTAAAAAAAGTGAGACAAAATTGTTTGCAGCAGTCTCCTTGTTTCTATGAGGGAGCCCCAGCACTTCTGATGGCTGTAGCTGTAGGACAATGAAAACACAATCCCTGATCTCCCAGGTCTGGGAGTCTCTTTTTTATCTAAAGGTAGAAAGCTATTTTCTGCAAATATATTTTAATTCTCTTTTATTTAAACTTTCCATAATTTTCTACTATTTCTGCACCTTCATTAATGCAATTTAGTGGCAACTCTGGACTTCCTAACCATGCCATTTATTTTTCTGTCTGTATTCTCATCTAAGACTGGCTGATCCGCCTAGATCATCAGACTGTAAGAAAACATACAGAGCATCCAATCTTTATGGAGTACAACCACATGCTCTCTACTAACAATCCAGTGCTCCTACACAACAGCATATTCTTGTATTGGGTCTGGCTGAGATGGAGTTAATCTTCCCCACAGCAGCCCTCACAGTGCCCTGCTTTGTATGGGTAGCTACAAAGGCATTGATAGCACACCACTGTTTTGGCCATGGCTGAGCAATGCTCCTGCAGCACCAAGGCTGTCTCTCCAACATCTCCTCCTTACCAATAGGCTGGTAAGATCTTGGGAGGAGGCATAGACATGACAGCTGATGCAAACTGACCAAAGGGATAGTCCATACCATCGAATGTCCGCTCAGCAACACAAGGTAAGAGCAAAAAAGAAGTAAAGGGGCAGGGGGGGACACTACATATACTGAAGCCCTGATTCCTGGGAAGTGGATAGACAGTGCCTGCTGATGGGAAGCAGAGAATAAAACCTTTTGTTTTCGTTTGCTTCTGAGCATGACCTTTGCTTTTGCTTTATTAAACTGCATTTGTTTTCACCCCAAAGGGGTATTTTTTCCATCTTATTTCCCCCTGGCCCCATCCTGCTGAGAAGTGGAGCAACAGTGGCTTGGTGAGCACCTAGAATCCACCTAACGTCATAGAATCAACTTCGAAAAGACCTTTAAGATCACAAAGTCCAACCTTTACCCCAGGACTGCCAAGTCCACCATTAAACCATGCCACTGAGGGCCTCATCTCCATGGTTTTTGAAAACTTCCAGGGACAGTGATTCCACTGCTTCCCTGGGCACCCTGTTCCAATGCCTGACTACAGTCTCAGTGAAGAAGTTTTTCTTTATATCCAATCTAAACCTCTTCCTGTGCAGCTTGAGGCTGTTACCTCTTGTTCTACCACTTGTTCCTCAGGAAAAGAGATGAGCCACCTCCTGTCTCCACCCTCCTTTCAAGTAGTTGTAGAAAGTGATAAGGTCCCCACTCCAAGCTCTCTCAATCCACCACAACCCTTTAATAAAGTTTTCTACTCTCAGAGTCCAGAACAGACCCCACTGGAATAGGGTACTAATCCAGACAAAGGGATGTACCTACCCAATGTTCTGGTCTGCAGCTAGGAACAGAAGCTACCAAGCGCAGGATAACTCAGCTAGAAAACATTGTTCCAGGCAGCAGTCCAAGTCCACTTGCTTTCAAGTAGGTTTCCCCCAAGGACTGACAATTTTAGGGAAGACATCAAATGAATAAGACACACTGTTGCCAAGGAAGGAGAATGCACAGACAGAGGTGCCCCACATTGCAAATAAGTCAACATTAAGCAGTGGCTTTGTTTCAAGTTTCCTGCCCCATAACATTATTTCAAGTCTTCAGTGATGTGTGTAGACATATCCCAAGGCTGTAAGGAGCACTGTATCTTTCTTCTCAAGAGCTTGCAAACAGCCAATAAATTAATAGTTTCACAATTTCCAAGTAGAAATACTTTTCATGGGAAGATGATACTTTCAGCTAAATGAAAATTGCTGAGGAAAGTGCCTGCTTCCCTGAGTGGAAAGTTTCTTTGTCAGAAACCTAGGAATGGTATACCTCAGCTGTTTTGGTATAGTTTGCTTGTTTTTTCTATTTTTCTGTATTTAAAGACACAAGCATTTTCTGTTGATTTTAGCCCAAATTTCCAATTCCAGTCAGTTACAGTCTTTAATGCTCTTCCCTCTGCCATGTTGACTTTTCTCCCTCTGCCAAAGTGCTTCTTAAACCTCCTCAGAATAATTCTGCTTGATAGCTTTTTCTTCCCCTTTTCTCCCATTGTTATTTAAGACTGCTTTTATTGCTCAACATACTCCAAGAAGCATTTAGGATAAATGCTCTGTCAAAGACACTTATGTACAGTTGAGCCATATTATACTCTAAGTGAATCACTGCATATGTTTCACAAACAGGGTTAGATAAGTCAGATTTTCCAACTATATTAAACATAGCTGTTTCAGACATAGTCTACCAGCCCTCAATAATCCTCCATGTTGAAAGTTGCCTCATATTTGGACCATGTCATATCTGCCCATAAGGGACAGAAGCATGCTGCTAACACTTTCTCCTAATGAGGATAAGAATCCTATGACAGAGCAATCTCAGTCAATTTTTATTGGCAGAATGCAGGGGAAGAGCTAACTTTGCAAAGCTAGCTGGTCTCTCACCATCCCTCCCACAGTTTCATTGCCTTTGATATCTTTAGACAGAGATTTCATCTAAACTGCCATAAAAACCAGAAGCCTATGAGGGGAAGGAAGTCTGTTTCACCAACTACAGAAAAGTTTGTGCCATGTTTTATCTGATAATAATGAAGATCGCCAAGAGCCTGGTTATCAATCCTTCTTGCCCGCTTTACTTGATCAAACAGATGAAGCAGCTCGGTGAACACTGAATCTATTTTTACCTGCCCACCACACTTTCCAAGGTGCTACATTAAATGTGGTCCTTCAGACAAAACTGAAGTCCCACCTGAAGAAAAGCCACCTGACATGAAGTTGGTGGCATTCTACTGCACTGCAATGGGGAAGTGACTAAAACTCCATGGGATTAAAAAGACAAAACAGTTAACAGGGAAATATGAGCTGAATGAGATGTGTCTTGAAAAATGAAAGCAACTGTGTCACTATGGGTCTGATAGAGTGAAGCAGCTGTGATAGAAATAATGTCTCCAAGTGAAATAGAACAGCCACTGAAGCTCCATATGTTTCCAAACTCACAACAGATGCTTTACAATGCACTTTTTGTCTGGAATTGGAAAGGGAGGTTCTTCACCCCCTCAACCACTTCCTATACTAATGCAATAAACTTGCTTAGTCACAGAAAAAGGGAGAGAAAAAGAGAAAAAGAGAGAAAGTGATCAATAATCTGTGGGCAGCTGCTTACTTTCCAATGGGTTGTCCAGGAGGGGTGTGCTCCACTTCAAATCCTGCTTGTCTCAGTACATCAATCACAGTGTTGTTACCGAGGAAGTGACCTAAAATACAGGTAGAAAACAGCACTGTCAATCACACTGCTCCTCTCACTCACTTGAGTTCCTCCTGTTGGAACAACAGGTTTGGGAAGCAAGGTTACCAGACGCTAGACCAGCTCCAAAAGCAAGAAAGGCACATTATGCAATCTATTGTAACTCAGACTGAGCTATTCATCACATAGCTTACTGCAATAGCAATGGCCAGAGGAAGAGACCATGTACAGCCTGATATGAGCTTCCTCCATCTTATTTACCCCTCCTTCCCCTCATATGGCCAAGGATCTGGGTGGATAAAAGAAAAATCAGATGAACTGCCAGTCTTGTCTTCTACTGTGGCCATTCTTAATATGGGCACAGAGTAAATAAAGTTCTAACATGGACATCAGAATGACTCTACAGCAGCAAAAATATCACTAGAGCTTTGAGTCATGAATTAGAACAACTTACAGTGCCAGATGTCCACCCTGCCCATCACTGTTCATTGACATCTGCTTATGAAGAAGCTCTGAAGCTGCTGTACTATACACTTAGTGCTTTATCTAAACCAGCAGTGATTCAGGAAATGCTTCATCAACTGCTCAGCCACCTGCACAGCTGCTTTGGGAGGAGCTGGGATGGTAACCTTATCTCTCCCAAAACATGAAGATTCAGGCCTGTAAATCATGGTTTTCTACTATAAGTGTAAAGGTCACATTCCTATTCACAGAACTAACAAAGAGACCAATAAGTACTGCAGCATGTATGGGCCTTGAAAGAGTTTACTTAAGAAAGTCCTATATACTTGAGGTCTGAACCAAATCCCACTGGAGTCAATGGGAACCCTCAAAGGGCTTTGGGTACAGACTCAATAAGGCAGCATAATCCCTCCAAAGCTTTCAACTTATTGTCAGAGTCCCACATTGTTTTCAGGGTGGGTTAGACGTATAAAGCGAAGAGGCAAGAAGCCTACTAACAGGTTCATTAAAATCTATGTAACCCAGTAACTTGTTTCCAACTGTAGCCCATGGTGAATATTAAAGGCATATAAATATCTACATGAATGACACTAAGAAAGGGCAGAACAATCCTCCTCCATTATGTCCATTAGCTTCCAGCTCTGTATGGCTGGGTGACCTCCATTTATACCCAGGTCACTGCACCTCACTGCCAGCTCTGAACAGACCTATTCACCATGAATGTGCTCAAGCCTCTGCCTCTGTGTACTTCTGTGACATCTTGTAGCCGAGAGTTCCACCACATGCCACGTGTATAAAAGTACTCCTCTGGTTTGCTGCTGCTTGCCTTAAGCACAATGTATTTGCAAGAGATGTCTGTAACTGCCTGTCTCCATAGCAGAGCCAAATGCTCTGTGTAGGGAAAACAAGGAGGAAGACATGCCTGAGACTCTCTCCGTGGATGCCACTGTGTAAGGAGCTGGTGTAACTGTCAGCAGAGTCACCCCTAGGGCACTTCACCCATACTGCACAAAGTGCTATGGCTTTAGGAGTAATTCAGTTCCTAGTACTCACTAAGCCTGCATCTCTTTACTCACACTGCCAACAAGGGCGCTAATTCACATCAGTTGTGGGAATGATGTAGTCGTATGGCTTTCAGTGCAACTTGCAAGCACTGCTAAGAGCTTTTAGCCAAAAGACATTTCTTTAAATGATTAAACATACATTTGCAGACCCCTAGTGTGTTCCAGGATTCCTCCACTTCCTTTTAAGAAAACTCAAAATTTGATTTTCCCCTAACTTATTTATAACAAAAGCCAAAAGAGCAAAGAGCAGTCCCAAAAATGTGTTACACACCCTCAAAGATTCAAGAAATGAGACATTTGTGAGTGATTAACTGGGTTTGATCACATCCTGGCTTTTTATGCAGTGGCCAAGGCAAATAAAGGTCCCCATTCTGTCGCTGGCAAAGTGACACCAAGCAACCAAAGACAAAGGTGTCGAAGTCAGAGATGTTTCTGAGTCCATAGGACAGTGTTCTACTTTCCCTGAACCAGAGTCTCAAATGCCAAGAGATTTCTTAATGTAAACAGTTGTCCTGAATCCAGCAAATCTTTGACATCGTGACAGTACAAAAGAACCCATTTTTAACCACTTTAAACCCAGGGAAGAAAGTAACTATGCAACAGCTCTGATTCCTCCTCCTCCAAATGGCAGAACTGTCAACAATGTCAGCTACTCAGCAAAGCCTGCAAGTCGTTTCAGGTGATGGATGAAGACCAAAAGGTGATACTCTGAACTTCCCTTTCCTGCCCTCTGTGTGGAGACCATGATGAAAGCTGCTAGTACGTTGGACTGGTGATCTGCTGTGGAGGATAAGCATAGTAAGATACGTGTTCCCACAGAGTAAGTCACCCCCAGCCCCTCAAGTCCTCTGACATTCCCTTTTCCCTTGGGAGCTAACTCCAACTAACCAGGAGTTTGTGTCAGATTTTGACTGCAATTATAGTCAACAGAGGAGGTTCCTCCCAAGGTAAAACCCATACACATGGGGAATGTGTATCTCCAGGGCCTCTTCTGAGACCAGGGACTGAAATTCAGCATCACACATCTCCTTACCCTGTGCTCTGAGCTCAAGGCTTATTCCTTTATTTTTGCCTTCCCTAGCATGAAGGAGTGCCAGCTTCCATTAAGAAAACCCTTCCAAACTTCCAATCTCTGAATAAATCAAAATTGTCATTACAAACCTTTGGGTGAACATTTTAAGCCCACAGTTCAAAACACAGTAAAATGTTTTCAATGCCCCGGTTCAACCAAGGCAAAAGAAATTAAAACAACAACAAAAAAATCAAAAGCAAACCTCAACTTCAAATATCACCAAATCATTCTCCATTCCACATACATAAACAGAGCCTGAAGCTTTAACAACCACTAGAAAATGGCAAGAGCATGTTTGTGCAAAGCTTTACATTTAGACTCAGCTTAAAATGTTCCCATTTGAGTTATGCCATGTACATCTGGGTAAATCACCACTTATCCCATTGCCAGCTCACCCTGTTAATGCATCCTTTCCACCTACTTGCAATATTCCTATAAAGATCAGGTCTGACTCCTTTTCTTCACTGCTCAGTCAGAATTCCCATATTGCAACTGGCTTTGTATTCGCTGTTTTCCATCAGACTAATACTGTTGTGGCCAATTCATTGCCATATCATTGGCTAATGCATGCTACGAGCAACTTGAAGTCATGCTCTACCTCAGCAATGGAAAGCCTGGAAATACGCATGCTCAAAGTCCAATCCTTCCCACCCAACACACATCTTCCCAACACTGATCCATGGTATCCCTTGACAAGGAGCTCCTCAGGATCAGAAAAATGGGGAAAAGGAGGGTTTGAGGTAAAAGGTGGCACTTGAGAGGTTCAATGCAGGTGAGTAAAGTGAACCATGTAAACATGCTCGTGTCATTGCTGTACTTTCATGGGTAAGTAATTCCTGGAAGAGACGTCCTGGCTTGCCTTCATCTGCTAAGTCCATCACAATTATCCTTCTCAGTTCTGAAATCCAGGAATATTTTCTAGATGCGAAATTTCTTATGTAGAACGACTCTCCTTGGTGATACATACCTTGCGATAAGCATTCGCTCGTTAGATATTGACAACAACATAATACTTTTGACAGCTTATGGCATGAATGAAAATCAATTCAACCTGTACATGAGAGACAATTAAGCTCAGCATCAGTATAAAACACTGAGTCCTGGCCTCTGACTGCCCATATGTGCAAAAAGAACATTTAATAATTGCCAGATTTTTATAACATCGGTGGATTTATTTTTTATATATAGATATAAAACCGGTGCTTTTTATATATACATCTGTGTGTGTATACTTCTGCTAAAACCTCTAAAAATTTCTCTGCCTGGCCTGCAAATTTTCAATAAAATAACAAAATCAAGAAAGTAAAACTATAGGAAAGTTACTGTGTTTAGATACTTGTGAGATAGATTAGAGAGACAGAGGAATGCTCTTGCCTCTCCATCACTATTCCTTCTTCAGACTAAACCTGAGTAAACTATTTCTACACTATTAACCAAATTTACCTTGACAGCTGATGAAAACTGGATCCAAGAGGTCAGAACACAACTGCCTCGGGAAATCCATGCAAGTATGGGAAAAGGAGAGAATGCAGACATAAAAAGACTTTCTAGGTAGGGACTTGAAGTGGAAGACTGTTCTTGCACTGGAGATACGAAGCACAGCCTCTCCTAAAAGTTTAAGATAAAGAAAGAAGTGTAGATGCAGTCCTTCCATCCTTTAAGGATAAGGAGGCTCCCATGGGATTTGCCTGGGGACAAGACCTAGTGCTAAACACTGAGTCACTTCATAGTTTGCACACAAACACGGTGGAGTGGCTGAGTGGCTCAGGTGTTTCTTCATTATTTTAGATTAGGTCAAGATTATTCTCCTTTCACTCATGTCATGTTTTATCAAGACAGAGGTTCTGAAGGCACTGAAGGAACATGTTATACAGTATGGCTGCTACCATTAATCAAACACTCTCCATCCCTGGGTTGCTTTTTTACTTCTAATTAAGATCTGTACTTTGGACTACACAAAGCAGATGTATGTAATGCATTTCCTTATCTCCACAAGGTTTCTTTTTTCACTGGTATAAAGAAAGAATAAACCACTTCATTTTTTTTACTACAAGGTGAAAAATACATGGTTTCCTTAAAGCATGTGCATGCACAAACACACACTGCTGAATAAAAGGCATTTTCTTCCTTTCTTTGTTGAATACCCTGAGGCAGCGAGAACTACACTTATCAGCCAACTCTAACAGCAACAGCCACATATTTTCTAATTGACCACAGAAACTAAAGCTCTCCTTTACCATTTCAGACATTCTGGTGACCCCCATCAATAGCATACCTAAGCATAAGGTTGCATCCCTCAAAAGTTAAATGAACTTGGGTGTTCCTACACAGAAAAACATAACCTTGTTTTGATGACAGAAACTGAAAAAGTGTTTTTAAGCAAATGTTATGTACTTTATCTGGGTCTAAAGATCTACTACAAATTACTTTGTCTCTTCGCTTCACAAGTCTTTGTTCCATGGCTTAGAAGGATAAAGGGGTACAAAGGAGCAGGAGATAATTCCCTCACAAAGGACCTCCACTGCCAGATCCTTTGAAGTTGTGCTAAAAAAGCCTTGCTAGCCCATTAGCTGACACACAGCAGAAACCTGAACTGTTTCCATGCATACTACAAGCAGAGCTATTTTCTGCACAATTAGTCATAAAAAGGGCCAATGTAAACTGTGTCGGGAGGTCTCAGTTCTTTACATTCTCCACACAGTGAATCAGACATTATATATAATGTTTTGTTGCCATTTAGACCTCGGGCTGCTTTGCAATCAGAAGACAGCAGTCTCTATTCCTCCTTCTCTCTTGACACTGATTTTCAAGCCTCTTGGCAGCACCACTGTTTATGGTAGTTAGGCTTCACAAGAATGAGTGTAGGTAAAAATGCATACGCTGAAAGCTCCACGTTCACAGTTGGGGCAAATATGGGTTCTTTTGCTTGCTGCCTCCAGAAGTATGCCTCCGTTTCTTGTTCTGAGACTGGTCACACTGAGTGCTTGAGAAACTACACGATGAATGTGTCAAGAAGAGGCTGTAGTAAGGAGTTACTGCAAACATGTCAGGCAATGAATTTTATCTGAATTTGGTAATTTCTCCATTTTAACATTCCATTCTAACAATCTCTAGGAATCAGCATGAATTTACTGGGAGGAAGCACATGACATCCCACATCACTCTTTCCTGCGACGGCAGATGTCCTAGATCCACGATGGGGAATCAGTATTGCGGATAAATCCTCCAAATTTTTAATTCCCCTAAATTCCTTATCCGGCATCATAGCTGCTTCTGTCTCTGCATCCAGTCACTCTTTGCTAATGTCATTCTTTTAAAACTGGAGCCTCTTTTAGCCTTTCTCATGCCAACTCAGATTTAGATTGCTATTGCTAAGCATAGGATTGCTCTTCTTTCTTCCTAAACCACTTACTTTCCTAAAATCTCACTTGGAATTGCCTTGAATCAGTATCTTGAGTGCACTTGGACAAGGAGCAAATGTTAGATTTGCTCACAGATCTTGCTTTTATAAGTTGGATCTAGATGCATCCGGAAGTTTCCTCCAGCCTGAGTACACTTCTAATGTGAAGTGTCTTACTAGCGTGTAAAGAAACACACCAGGTAAGGCATTAGGCAGGTGATACACAGCATCTACTGATGAGTATGATGTTAGGACTACCTGAAAATAGTGATTTTTAGATTTCATTGATAACATGAATCTGGGGATTCAGCAGGGGAATTTTCTGGGAATGGCTGGAAGGATCCTAGTGCCCCCTGCTTCCACAGATAGTATGAAACATAAGCCTTACTTCATGCATATGTATCATCAACATCCCAAATGCATCCATACCCATATCACAGATAGACCAGATATAACAAAAGCTTCCTAGAGGCTGGTACTCACGAGCTGCATGTGGGCTTTCCAAGACAAAGTGACTTTCAAAGATACAGCATAGAACTGAGAGTCCCCTGGGGCAGCTCCTGGGTAGGAACAGCACCAAAATACTATGGACAATAGATGCAACAAGAGACAAGTGTGAACCCACAGAAACTCTGCAGCCTCAGAGATAATCCCTACTAAGTCTGTTGGATGCTACCCTAAGCAGCTGTATTGGATTTGTGCGGCAAGGTTTTGGTAGTAGGGTGGGTACAGGGGTGGCTTCTGTGAGAAGCTTTCCTACATTCAATAAGAGTCAATGGCAGCCAGCTCCGAGATGGAATCACCACTGGTCAAGGCACATCAGAAGGGAGGGATAGGGAGAAGGTGCTTTATGATTTAGTTTTTATTTCTCATTATCCTACTCTGATTTGACTGAATAAATTAAGCTAATTTCCCCAAGTCAAGTTTGTTCTGCTTGTGATAAAATTGGTGAATGATCTCTCCCTGTCCTTGTCCTGATCTATGTATTTTCTCTCCCCTGACCAGTTGAGGAGGAGGAGTGACAGAGCATCTTTGGTGGGCACAGCAGCATCTAAAGGATCATAAAGGAGAGTGTTCAGCACTCAAAGCTGTCAAGTCTGTCCCCCCAGGTTGCTGGCTTTTGCTCTCCTGCAGGAGACAGTTTGCACTTGGAAACTTCAGCATTACACAAAAAGCTGGGGAGGAAAGCTGGAGATGAAGGGAATGAGCTTTCTTCTTCCCGTTTGGCAGGAGTATCTGAGCCCAAAGCATGCCTTAAAATATACCTTGTACAAGCCACATGCAATGGTCTTGTAAAGCAGGCTTTCATCATAGCTTCCTTACATCATGCCACCCCTTCTCCAAGGCAGATGGAGAAATCATTTTCCCTCTTGTTTGATGTTGTTATTTTCTGCAGTTGCGAGGAACTGACTCATAGCCACTTTGGACAGTCACGGGAAGCAAAGCAATAACACATAAAAGGCAAAGCGTGCAGCACTTTGAAAGTCCAGCAATCCTCCCATGGCTCTCCTTCATTCTTTCCTTGCATGTAATCACCTCTCTCCCGTCTCACCCATGAGCACTTACAGAATAAGCTCTGAAGAAAGGCCACACTGTAGCCAGGGGGAGAACGGAGTGATGAGGGGCCAGAACTTGAGGGTGCTATTCCAGATTGATGTCAGGGTAATGGAGCACACATCTGTGTTTCCCTGGTGTGTCTTTGTGATCTCCAGTGCAATACTGTACTTGGAGTATCTCAGCCTGAGGGACAGACATTCCCAGAGACACTTCCTGTTTTCTTGCTGGCCCTTGGTACAAGAAACTCTCCTCAAGTCTCTGCCATTCTATTCTTCCTCTGCTTATCCCTCTGAGCATCCCCTCTGTTCAGGGCATAGAGATATTCCAGAGGCACCCAAATGTCGCACACTAGAAATCTTTCTCTGGAAGTGGCCTGGAATATGGTACACAGAGTTCTTAATAGACTTAGCGTAAGATGGGGCTGAGTTTACCATCCTGGGACTAGTGCCATGCTGGCACAGCTCTCTGCTTTCAGGCCCAATACAGAACCATCACATGTGCTCAGCCACTCAGCTCTGTGCTGTCATTGCACACCTTCCCCAGCACACTTGCTCTAAATATATGACAAAGAAAACAATGATTTTTTTTATTGTATTATTTACCAAAAGGTCAATTTTCTTCAAGTCTAAACCAGCTGCTTCACTTAGGTTAAGAATAACACCACAAGTGAGAACTGAAGTGAGGTCACCCCTCAAGCATCTCTGCTGGCCCCTGTGTCAGACCACAGCAACAACTGAGCTGTGACAGACCAACCCAACAACAGGGTTCAAAGTTGCTTCTGACATTTCAAAATGAAGTGACTAGTCTAAGCCGTTCAGCCTCATTGGAGAGCATGGGCACCTCCACCAACAATTAATTCCAACATCTCAAGTACAAGGTTTGGGAAGAACCTAAGCCTTGTGTGCGATTCTCTCCATTGACCATGTCATTTTAAATAGTAACTTTAGCCTCAGCATCTACTAGACATGGCATAATGGCCCATCAAGCTATCCTACCACTACCCAGAAGCTCCCAAACACTGCACAGAGCCCATTCTTCCCTCTTCTGCCCTCTTCCCCACCTTTCTCGCTATGTCAGAGTTTCCAATGGAGGAGGAGCTATGTTGATCTGTGCTGGACAATGTGCTTTGGCTGGTTATGGGGCCTTTTGGGCTATTTAATAATTTACGTTTGCATACATTGCAATAGGGCTTTTCTATAGAGAGAAGGTCCAACAGAACGTGACCCTCTCAGTATATAGTCTTAAAGAAATAACTCAGTGGTTATCAAGGATCCAATTTTAAAGGGCAGAGGGAAGTGGACGAGTAGCTCAAAATAATACCCTATTACTTCAAGCCTACTATGTCTGAGATACAAGGAATTCAATCCCCTCTTCACTACGCTAAAGAAAAGGTCCTGGGTGGGGGATAAACAACAAAGCCTGCAGGCTGAAAGTGTTTATTTTCTAAAACACATTTGTGCTGTTTGCTGGTATAAGCTGGAACAACTTATCAGGAGAAGAAACCTGTAGGGTTTTAGGATTATGTGGGTAGGGCTGAAATGAAGACAGGGTTTGCAGTGTGACTGGAGGTGTGAGCCAGCCCTGCAGCTGTATGGCAGTGAACGTGTCTCTGTGACCCTCATGTGATCGCCTCCAAAAAACAGGGCCAATGTACAAAATCTTGGAAACGTCACCCATTGGCAGCATTGCAGCCAGAGAAAACGAGATGGGTCTCAGGAAAACCCAGCATCTCTAAGAGCCTTCTCAGGTTGCTGAGACATCTCTGAGACTGGCCCAACCAACTCAGACCATCAGATCATCTAAGTGCAGACAGCCTGGTATGAATGCGCTGTCTTTATTGTTTGCCAACTGTCGTCAACACCTCAAGCAGTGAGGAAATCCATAGGGAAACGTAGTCACTTTTTTTGCCCAAGGTGCCTCATTAGTGTGCTTGCAGCCTTCCTGGAGTAGACAACATACTCCCATCTGAACCAAAGCTATCAGCTCTTTCCATGTAACCCATGCAGGCCCCCATGGACAGCAGCAACGCTGAAGTCCCAACAGCTGGCGCTAGGTAGGTAGCCTCTGAGCAAAGTGTTTCATATCCCATCGCAAATCCCTTGAGCCATCCCAAACTAGTCTGGAATGCACATGGACCTGCTTGCCAAAGCCAGGCAAGCATTGGGATAGGGGGGAGAAAACTTGTTTCCATACCTCCCTGTTCCACACTTGTATTTCGCAGAGAAGGTAAGTGTGAACATGTTACTACAACACCTACAATGACTTGATAGAGTCTGAGCTCAGGGCAGCTGCTAGCTAGGAAAGCTCCTTGGTCAGTAAAAGAAGGTTTTGTATGTACAGTATCTCACTGAACTTGTGGAGACTCTTCTGAGACAAGGACCGGATCTTGTGGTAACTCAGATTTTCTTAGGATACAGCCAGTATTATGAAATGCAGAATCTTTGCCTGCTTTAGGCAAAGGCTTCTGGTAGATAGCAATGTACATAGTAGCTAGGTCTCAGAAATAAATAGGTGTTACCACCATGGCATATTACTGCAGGCTCTGGCAATCAGAAGCATAGTGATTTCCAGAGCTGGACTTTTGATTTTGTCTGATCAATTTTGGTCTCATGGATGCATTTGGCTTCTACAACATCCTGTGGCCACTACGTAGTTACACACAGTGTAAACCAGCACTTCCCTCGTGTTTATTTGGAACCTGCTCACTGATCATTACACGGGAATTCTCCCAGTTCCTCCAGTTTGCACAAGCACAGCTCTAAACCGAATTTAAAAGAACGGTGCTCTTGCTCTAGTGTGAAATTACACCACGCCAGGAAAGTGAGTTGGGGGCAATGTCTTTCAAAGCTGTGACATTACTTCAAAAGACTACAAGACGGGCTGTCATTTTCTGTTTGAAAACGAGCTTGAAAATCACAAATCAAAGCTCCCAGTTGACAGGAGATGGATCCTTGCTTATTCTTTCTGCTTTTGACCTCCCACTCAACTATTTTGCAGACCAGTTTCTATTTTATACTGTTTTTCTCATCTTTTCCAGGAGCCCCTTTCTGAGGGTTTATTTGGATTGTGGATGACTCCGAAGTGAAAAACGTGGTGATGCTATAGCACAAGACACAGTGACTCCTCAGCAACTTGCTGGCTTCCTGAAGTTTAAGAACACAGAAGACTCTCTGCACTGAAGCAGAGAGTACTGATGCTTTCTAGCCTGCTTCTCACGTAGTGCCCCGCTGGCATAGGAAAACGAAAGCCATTTGACTGGACTTTTTTAATAAGGAAACTTCAAAAAACCCAAACCCTTACCTCTTTAGTATCGTTTCATACTTGAAAGCTTCACGTTAAGACCACTGATGGTTCATGGTTTCCACAGTAAAATCCAGCTGGCCACTGGATGTCACTGTTGTTGCAGAATAACACTCCAGAAAGTTCCCAAATCAGGCTGTGAATAAGGTGAGTTGAAGTTGGTAAACCTGGGAACAGCTTTTTCCTTTAGGCTAACCAGCACAATGCCGGTGGCACTTGGAGGCTGCCTCATCAGTGGGAACACCTGGAGGCAAGGCTCACACCATGGCATTGAGGTCTCCATCAACATCTGAGGGCAAGTCTTCCATGGAACTCATGGACCCTGACTCACCTCTGCAGAGATGTGCATCTCCTCTTCTTGCCAGCTCCACTCTGGTTTTGGTGAGACATGTCCCCCCCTGAGCCTCCCACATCAAACCCTGTCTTCAGTTTTGACTCAACCCTTTCTCTTCTGCCATATAGCAGTGCACACTGCAGCAAGCACGTTTCCAAGCTTGTCCTTGGTCATGGATTAAAAGCAATTACATGTAGTTTTGCTCTGTGGTTTTAGCTGGTCCTGCTGAAAGGGCAGTTTAGTGTAGTTGTTTGACTTTCAAGGTTTAAGCTAATATCTCAATTGAAAACAGCTTTTGTGTTGGACAGATCATTTGGCTCCTTTGAATTACACAAGGAATCTCCAAATTCACTCAAGCACACAGGGGAAACCTGCCCTAAACAACCTTCCTGAGCCTTTTAATTCAGCTGAGGATGCATCTGCATCATCATGGTGAGCTTCACCAGTGCAGGCTTTCAAGGAGAGCTTTGAGGCTCTAGGGCTGAGGCTCTTTCCCATGTGAAAGCAGGAGAAACAAGCCTCAGGACTTCACAAACCCCTTTCAGATTGGGGTCACCAGGTGCAGATGGTGCTGCTGTAGCATTTCAGGAGGTGTAAATTGGGATTTCCTTCCCACCTTACACTCCAAGCTTGCTGCTTGATTCATGCCTACTCTGACGCCAGGAAACAAACCCACAAACCAAGGCAGATTAAGACAACAAACTATTGCTTCTGAGGAACACATCACAGACATTTATTAAGCTGCTTGTGTTGCAAGGCCTTCAGATACAGATAGTGGGGGAAAAGATCTAGAACACCTGCGTTTGGAGATCCATCTCTTTTAAAGTACAAAGCATGCCCAAGGCTGTGAAATAATAGAAAACTGGGCTAGAAAATACCCATTTTAGTCCCTTTAAACATCATAGATCAGGATCAATTCTGCCTGGCATGAGAGAACAGATCAGCTTTGACCTATAATTTAGAAAAAGAATCTCCATAGGACACTTTGACCACAATATTCTTAAAGCATTAGGAGATTCCTTGGCTATGTCTTTATTATTTTGTCTTTCTTTAAAAGCAAAACAGAAGAAGGAAATGCTTTGGGAAGGACAGACAATCCTTTGGCTAAAGGTCTTGTGGTGGAAGGAGCAGGACTTCCAGCCAGCAATAGCAAAGACTCTACTAGGAGAGTGAGTAAACCTTAACTCTCAAATAGACCATCTACCTAATAGGAAAAGAACAGAAAATAGCACTGCAGTACTTCTCAGCTGTAAAGGTGCTGTGTGAGTACAAACACTACTCACTCCAAATCTCATATGCAACCTCTCTTGGACACTGCCTGACACAAACCAACAGTGATGAACTCCATCCTGCAAGTACTTCCAGTCATAAGCTACTTAGTGCATGCAAACAGTTGGAACAAGCCTCCACATCCCTGTACATAAAGGATATCTTGACTGCAGATGTTAAATTTCATCAACTAAAAGCCATGGAAGGTTGTATTCCTGAAGTATTAATTCTTACATGCTATGTCTTCAGAGAATCCCTTTTATTACAAATTTATTCCTAATTAGACTGTCAAACGTGTATCTACATTCCACTCATTACTATTTAACTTTGTGAATTCCACCCATACAGATCTATTCTCAGCCACATGGCCAAACATCCTGACTAATTTCAATTTAAGTTTTTTCTTGTATATATACATATGTGTATATATATACACATGTATAAATATATAAACACACATTTTCTATATACATCCATGTTTTGAGAAAGCAGAAATATTTGATTTGAATCACCACTGCATTACTCTGGTTTTACACTGGTATAAAACACTAGTGGTTTTCAGTATTACCTCCTGCTGCCCAGCTTTGAACACTGGGGAAAAGGAGCAACTATGAAGACAAGCACAATTTATCTGAGTATCTCTCATAATATTGGAGATAACAATTTCTAGTGAAACCAAAAAGAGGGTGACCCAGTGATCCTGTTAGTTTTCCATGACCCAGCTGTCCACTCCGACACATGTTCACATCCCAAAGTTGAGTGAAGTTATTATGGAAGTTTAGAAACCTTAAAATATACACAACAGATTGTGAAAAACATTGCGGTTAGGTGGGTTCAAGCACGTTAAAATCCAAGCAAACAGTTTACACCCTCACCCCCTTTCTGTTAACACGAGTGTGCGTATACATCACCAAGCTTGCACTGCAATTTGTAGCTCTGTTATTCATAGCCTTCATTAAAGAATAACAGCCCCTGTTTGAGTATCATGAAGCAAAATTGCTCGCACATGTGGACCAGACACACCAAAGCTGCACCCTTATGGTTTCTGAGTGACAAGCTTAATAAGATTACGCTTGATCTTTCTCTTAATAAAGCTGGATGACATTGAAGCAAAGCCTGGGTTTTGTTTTAATGGTACATTAAGGGAACCCAGAGTTTGGCACAGCTGGAGGCCTGAACCACTGAACAAAACTTGGCACTGCCCGCATTCCATTACCACCTCAGACCTCACATAATGAATATTTATATCTATATATACATACACACATATGTATTAAATACCTATCATTACCTGGTCAAGGTCAAGGCTCTGGCCAACAGAGCTGGATGTAATACCAAGAATGATGATGATTTTTTTTTTCTTGTGTTATGAATCACACAAATTAAGCAACTCACGGTTCATAGAGCCTGTAACAAGATGGATTGCCTTTAAACCACACATGCCAATACAAAGGAGAACAACTCCAAGAAATCACAAAAGCAAGTGTCATCACCTTGCTGTCTGAACCTGAACACAACAGAACAAAGAGACTCCTGCTTAACTTTAATAACACCAGCAGCCTTAGCTGACTCTAGGGGAAGCAGTCATTTGCTTGAGATAAGTCAGGACCCATGTGTTTTGAAGTATTATGGGTTAGAAGCTAAATAGTGTTAACTGAGTCACACTGATCATCCTGGGTTCAGCAGTAGCAGTTATTTTTCTCCTTAGTAGCTGATGCAGTGCTGTGGTTTTGACTTTCGGCCTCAGGACAGTGCTGATAAAACTGACGTTTTTAGTTCTTGCTCGGTAATTTTGAGTCTGATCAAGGACTTTCTGGGCCTCATGTTCTGCCAGGGAGGAAGGGAAGTCAGAAGAAAGCAGAGACAGGACACCTGACCCAAACTGACCAAATAAGTATTCCATACCACAGCACGTCATGCCCGCTGTATAAACTGGGAGCAGTCACCTGGAAGGGTTAGATCAGTGCTAGGTCGGCCTGGGTATCAGTCAGCGGATGGTGAGCAGTTGTATTCTCTCCTCTTGCTGTTTCCTTTGTCATTATCATTATTGGTGGTAGCAGCAGTGGTTTGTGTTATACCTTAGTTACTGGATTGTTCTTATCTCCACCCGTGAGGGTTACATTCTTTCAATTCTCCTCCCCATCCCTCTGGGAGCAGGGGTGGGGGGGGAGGAAGAGGGGGGAGTGAGAGAGCAAGATACGTGGCTGACTAGACTTAAACCACAACACTGATTTAAACCATCATTGCAACTGGTCCAAAGATTACAAAAAAGTCACTCTGAGGAACAGGGAAATAGAATACTGGATATTCTATCAGATATAAGGTGACAGAATACTGAATACGAACAAAAATTTTGAACAAAGCAACCGCTCTGCAACTAAGACTTTACTTTTGGAAAAGGAAAGCTTCCTTCATGAAAACTGAGCAGTACATCTTTCCTTCATCTCCCTCAGCTGTTACACTACAGGTACAGCTATGTCTCTGTGTGCGGTCAGGCTGTATGTCTGTGTCTACGTACCAGTTCTACACATCAGTCAATGAGTCTTAGTCTTAAACAGAGAGTTCATGATGGAGCTGGGAACTGGATGAATGTTGGATTCGGATGGTTTAGACTGCGTAACGTATCTGCCAAGAAATTCATTTTTGGGATAACCAAAACCATTCCCAAATTACATTTGCTGAGGATTACTGACGAGGAATTTAAGGGTACTGAAATACTGACTTTTGCTTTTTCCAAACTAAACAAGCAAACAAAAACTTTTCAGTTTTATTTCAAGGCATTGAGAAACAATTTACTGAAATGGAACAAGCACATTTCATTTCAAACAGAACACAAACACGGACATTAAATTAAACAATTAAACACTTTGCACAGCCTGATTTTCCTTCCAGGCTTTTGTTTTGGTGAGAAAATTAAAACAGTTTTGTTCACCATTGACCCAACAGAACTTTCCCTTCAATCATCTGGTTCAGCCAACAAAACAAGCATGAATCATCTCCACTGCTCCAGACTGAGACCAAGGCTCTCTTAATGCGGATGAATTCCTAATCCTCTGCCTTTCTCTTTCTTTGAAATCTATGGGAATTACCTTAAAGCTTGAGCATGGTGGTGGGACCTTCCCTGGCTGTTAAGTACATATCCAGGGATAAGGAGTTCATGCTAACTCAATGTCTGATCATGCAGAAGTGGGCCAGGATGGGTGCTTTGCAGAGTCAAAATATCTCTTTACGAAGTCCTACCTTCTTCCCTTAAAGTCAGTAACAAGATTTCCATTGAATTCAAGGGAGCTGATCAGAGCTTTATGCTACAGAAAGTACAGGAGGAAACTGCCTTCCTTCTGTCTTCAACTCAAAGCGCTTCAATGCATTTCTGGGGCTGCATACCTGTTCATCCTAGCTCTTTATTCTTATTTACAATGCTTAAGTTTTCCCTTGTGCCCAAATTCACTGTCTGACTGGCATTTTTGTGTTCAAACTCCGCAGTACTTTTCATCCCACCGAACTCCACCTATAAAGCTCTCACACTGTATTTTGGCTGATCATTCTGGGCTATTATAAAAGCCCTTTGGCACTGTCCTGTCCCAGACTTCTCCCAACCTCCACACTCTTTCTCACAGCCAAGTTTCTGCAGGAAACAAAACACTTTTCACTGAGGCCAATTAGTCAAAAGAAAAAGGAAAAAAAAAATCAAAATGTTTTGGGTCAGTGGCAAGAGCAATCGAGAGGCCAAGGAAATGAAAGGGACTTGTTCTGAAAATGTTTTTTACTATGTCAGAGCCAATTCCCAATGGAGTGAAACAAGGAAAACATTCTTAGAGAGATTCAAGATCCGTCATGAATTCCTAAGGCACATTAAGAAGTCTCACTTTCCCCTCTGTCTCATTCCTTTCTGAGGTACATCATAGGGCTCCAGAAAGAGGATGGTAAGTCAAGAGATCTGTGCAGTGATCCCAGGCATTCGAAGTCACAATGAACCAAGGTGAATCATGCAGTAACGCTCTGAAGTTTCTCTCTCTCAAATAGAAGGAACCAAAGCTCTATTTGAGAATATATTCTTTGTGGTTGAGATAGTGGGACTGCTTGCCTCAAGAAACACCTGATTTCCTTGCAAAGTAACCAGTCTGTGAGCCTGTTGCCCCATCTTTAAAAGCAGCATAATCCACTTTCCTCGCAGGAGAATCTATTTGTCCCATTACGTGCCTGTACATTGATGAAGTTACTGACAACTGAACTTTGGAATGAACTTCAGGATACCATGACAGTTGCTTTTCCCACCATCGCCACAATGCTTATCACTGACTCCACATCCAGGATGAGAAGCCCCACCAGAGCAGCAGACACCTCTTTTTTCTGTGCTTGTAGACATCAGACTAACAGACTTGTCAGTGTAAGAACCAAAGCTCACCTTTCAAAGTGTTTGAAGTATTAATTCAAAGGGTTACTACATATCAGTCTTAGAGGGCCCAAGGCTGCTACAGGGGGAAAATAGAAGATCACTGTTTTCCAGCTGAGCTTTATATAATGACTTTGCACTTCCTAGTCTCTTTGGAAAATAAATGCCACATGGCATCGAAATATACTATGCAAGGGATAGTCAAGACTCCCAGCAAATAATTCATAACGACATCTTCTGGTTCAGTTTTTATGATGCTCTTTGTAGGACGATACCGCAAGTTGATCTTGAGTATTTCACCATCAGGAAGAAATATTCCTCCTGACATCCAGCTCTGCATTCACGGGTTCATTTTTTCTGATGATTAATTCTGAGTTCATGCAGAGTGTGCTCAAGATTACACGGATTCATATTCAGTTGACCATATCTGAGAGGATTATTTTAGTGTGCCCCAGTTTATGGTCCATGAAACATGATCCCTCTTGTGTCTCTGTTTCTCTCACTCTGCAAGAAGTATTATTCTAACAACCAGTACTGGGAACTCATTATCAGCCTAGGAGTGGAAAACAGCTACACTTCTCTATGAAAACCAGCTCTCGTTCAGTGCCTTACACTTGCTCTGCTCTCAGTGTTAACAGCTAAACAGAATCCATCAAAATGTTAAAATGTGTTGAAGGAAATGCCCTTTAGACTAAATGGACATTTCAGATTTGCCACAGACTTGATAAGTTTTGGTGCATCTAGCACATATTACTGCTGTTACTAGTGATACTAACCTCAACAAGACAAAACACTGGGAAAACACTGATGCTGACTGAACCTGTTGTTTATGTCCCTCTGAAGATCTGTGACCCCACATTTCCTACGCTGAAGGATGTTTCCATCTCAGCCCAAGTGACTGGTATGGGCAGCGCAGTACTGATTCTGGCATATAGTAGGTAGATGTGCTCATACCTTCAGCAATGTCTGACCGTATTTCCTACCATGGTATCACTATCCTGAGCCAACTGCAGTGCCTGAACAGTGCTTGATGAACGAAACACAGAGGAGCTCTCAACTGACAACACCCTGTAAATTGTACATAGCAATATAATTTCATGTGCAGCCCCCAAAGATTTCAAAGCAGTTTAAGGACAGAAACGAGGGTCTAATGCTGTGACCCTTACTTAACAAGTGTGAGCTAATTAGAAAGCTGTCCCACTGAAATAAGCAGAGTCTCTCACAGAAGTCTGTTTAATGTGCAGCCACTCTATTTAAAAGACGAATTATTTATACTGTGGTTGTTTCTCAAAGCCACAGCCCAACCATGTCTCCTGTCGCTGTGCTAAAGTAACTGAAACATGGAGATTTCCTATTCCAGAAAGCCCCAGTGCTGGCGAGTTACTTTGGAACCAACAAACAACCATTTCTGCAGATTTGCAGGCAACCTACAATATACTCAGACTTTGTTAAGTAGCCTAAATTCACATACCTCAATAACCGATCCAGAGCTTCTGCTGCACAAAGTCTTGCCTGCACCAACAGGCAATGCAACTTGCTCACACAGAGAGAAGGATTCGAACTATAACCTTCCAAGTAAACCCCCTATAGCAATGAACTGTATCAAGCTACTGTTTTTCACTATCATTACTGCTGTGACCACAGTTGCTGGGATTTTCTTCTGGTATTCTCATGCATCCCTTCGCCCTGTGTCTCTGTGACTGCACGCAGAAAGCAGAGGTTATATACACCATTTGATTCCAACAGAGAGAGCCTTTCACAACCCCTCGACAATTTTATTTTCCCTTGACTGGTGCTGTCAACGCGTTATCTGAAGTCCACCTCCGAGTGCAAGAGCTCAGTGAGAGTGTTTGCATTGCACTTGTGCGTTACACTACACCCATGCTCGGGCATCCTCTGCCCCATCACTCACCGAGCCCACTTTCTGATCACTTGACTGCCATTTGGATGAAGCCCAACTCCAACCTTCTCTGAGCACAGAACACAGTCGAAGGAAAGATAGCTCTTTCAGCTCAGTTTTCAGCTGAGATTCTGAGCTGTGTGTTGTTTCTTTCTCAAAAACTGAGCTCTCCTCTAAGTACTATGGTTATGGGAAAGATCAGATCCCACATTTTGTGCACTCACTATAGGGAAATGCAACATGCTGTCTGCAGCACGCTTAGTTGCAAGTGAAGTAGGAGCAAGACTATCATGCAGTAATTATAAATACAACACATTCTTTATCAAAAGATGCTGAGTACTTCTTCAATGTAGTAGTAAACCAAGATTTCCTTCCATTATTATTCCTAAGCATTATTATTATAGCTGATATATTCAAGGAATCCTTTAGCTGGTCACAGAAAAAATGGCATACCTTAACCTTCATTAGCTGTTAGCCTATGCTAGTGAGCAGCAATGAATACTTTGTGCATCTGGAACTGCAAGGGAAAAACATCCCATCCAATTTTCCAGGAAAGAATTTGGCCAGGACATCAGAGCAAAGGTGCCTCTTTACAAAGCATGCTACTGAACCATTAGTCACTGCAACCCCTGCCCAAGGCTCCTGAGTCACTGGGAAGGAAAGGACCTCACCGTCCCCTGACAGAATGTAGAGGATCAGCCAGCACTGATGCACAAGGCAGGGAATTTCTCCTGAGCTGCCAACAGCTCCCCCGGCACCTGGATTTCTCTGCCATGGCCTTCTTCCATCTGTGGCTTGTGCCAACCAACAGCAGTTAATGAACACCATTAAAGATCACTTGCCCTGGCACTGGGGCAGCAGAAGTAAGCTGTGAGGACATAGAGATAGTTTACCTCCCAGTATTGACCGCTGTTTCACTATCACTGTCTCACTGTATTCAGCATCCAAGGCCTTGATCCTGAAAACCTGTTACATTAACAAATCTACATCCACACAAATGCAGACGTACATAGATACACAAGTATGTATGTATTTTCCTACAAAGGAAATACGATATTTACTCTTTGTAAGATGAAGAAGGAGAATAGAAACCCAAGAATTCTGGGCTATTGCCCAAACCACACAGCTTTGAAATCAGTGGTGTGTTGAAAAAAAAATAACAACCACACCACAAAAAAACCCTATGCTTCCTTCCAAGAAAAGTGTCTAAGTTTTCCAGCCTGTTTACGACTGATGTCTACCCACAAGGGACTAAAATCTGGGTTGGATGAGACAGGACTGGCATACAACATCAAAAACCTTTCCTTCCTGAACCGGGGAACAATACCGTGTCTGTACACAGAGGCAGACCTGGTGCTGCAGAACTTTTTTCCCAAACTGCTATATCTGCTTTTAATTTCCAAGGAATCAAGGAACACATCTGCAGGCTACTTCTCTTCCAGACCAATCCTCTCCATTGTTTTATTCTCAGAACTCATCTCTCTTCTCCTGACACCTGCTCACTGCTCCCTCTGAAAAACAGTTCAGAAGCACTCAGCTACTCAGAAGTATTCACATTTCTTCCTCTGGAAGAGGTTCTCCCTAGCTCTGGCTTTAATTAAGTTGCGTTATGTGATGTAGAAACAGGTGGATTAAAAAATACAGTAACTAAGGCAACTATGACTCTAACAGAGAAGGGCAGGATGCACAGTGATTCCCAAAGACTGGAGGTAGTTGAGGGATGTGGCAAATACAGTTCTGCACAGAAACAATATCCAGACTATACAATTGCAATGCATCTGAAACCGCCTCGATCTTATTTAAGTGGTATCTAAGAGTCCCTACCAGTACTAGTGTCATTTCTCTAGAAAGCTCAGTTACTGCCTACCGCAATTGAAATACTGCTCTGTATCAGCTAGAACTTTCTGTACCTCCAGCTCTGAGAGAAGGAATTGCTTATGAGTCCTACCCAAAACACAGATCAAGGAGATGTTAAAAACAGACCTAAATTGCAAATACCATCACTTCCCACTTCCAGACTACAGGTGCCAATCCAGAATCCAGGTTTGGAGCAAGCCTGGCCTGTACCACAAAAACTCTAAGGGAATATTATCTGCTCCTTGCATCCCACTACTGTTTCTGGACTTAATGATAAAGCCATCTGGGGTTGTTTTTCCTTTGTGGTAACACAGAGTTGCCGCTGCAGGTGCGCTGGGTGTCTGGGGAGAGAGCAAGTCCTGCTAGTGGCTTGCTCTTTCACCTGTGCTTGACTGAGGATGCTACTTCAAGCATTTCTTTGGTCAGGATAAGAGGTTGGGTCTGCATGAAGACATGAAATGCTGTTTCACCCACCACTGGGGTGATTGCCCAAGACCTTGCAGCCTCCAGGTCAGAGCTAGGTGGCAAGATCTCCATAGGAGGACAGCATTCCTGCCACCCTCCTTAATGCAGTGCCCAGACATTAATGCGGTATTTGTGGTTTTTTACAGCAGAGGACAGAACTGTACCACCATTATTTACCAGTAGGACTCCAAAAGCATTAAGAAACTAAAACCCTGTCCCAAGACCAACAGACCACCAGTGGCAGAGCAGGAATATGAATACAGACCTCCCAAGATGGCCAAGCCTTGAGCAATTGGAGTATGCTTTGCACGCACAGATGAAGTATGGCCTGATAACGTTATGTATGACCATTTCCCTACTTATGCTGGGACCTTTCATCTGTGAGACTTCACAGCTTTCGCTGTCCTATGTTTAACCTTGTGCTAAGCAGATAATTTATGACTATACCAATTCCAAAAAAGAAAAGGGAAAGTTTCAGTAATATATTTGAAGTGAAGTCTGGCAAGACATCCTGCTCTCTCTCCACAAGTACTTTATGGCAAAGCCTGAAATGGTTTCCCGGGATGTACTATATCTGGCATGAATCCCTGCCAGGCAAAATCTTGTCTCGTTTAATTAGCTCTCACAAATTTTCACCATCCTGCTTTCTTATTGAGGTCTGAACCACAGCTCCTGCTGTCCAGACACCATGGGGAGCAAGACACCACGTCCAAGGTCACTGCTGGTGGCCTGGTTGTGAAAACGCCTAACAGAAACTCATCTCATTAAACTTTTGGAAGATGGATGCTCTGGCATTGGAGCAGCTCCGAGCTCTCAGCTGGAGTTTCTGTTGGCCTCCAACTCTCTCTTTGTGATATTTTAGGTTTTGCCTGCTGGAAAATGACTTGTAAGAATGCTCTTGAGTGCCAGCGTTTGGAACCAGATCCACTTCCAGCATTCCCAAATCCTGGGATGCTCAGAGCTGATGTGCTGACTCAGATCACTTGAGACACGCGAGTTAGTGAAAAGTTCAATCTGGTGGTAATGAGATCTGGTGGAATTAGACCTCTGTATGATTTATTCAGTGCTCCATAATCAGTGTAGAGTGTTCATGTCATCCATTTGCTCCCAAATCTCCGCTTGGAAAAGAGCAAGGCTAGTCAAAGCAAATGCCTCCAACATCAGCCTCTATTCTTTATGAAATGAGTGGTTCCAGATCTCTGCATCTCTGCAGAGGTGCCTGGTAGTTCAGATCAATCCTCTGAATTAGCATCTTTACTCCTGTCAATTATTAATTGGCCCAGGTATGTGATACTTCCCAGCTCCCTGCTAGAGAGCCTGTAACTTTTATGCAGCATAACAAGAAAACTCACCCAACAAGAGTTGATAGAAGCTGTAATGAAATACAGGTATTTTATGAAAAACTCATAATTTCATAACATTTTGATGATTCACTGACATGATAGGATTTGGTAGATCCAAATCATGGCAAGCTATCAGAGTTTCTTAGTGCTCACACCCTTCAATTGCCTTCTGTACATCACAGAGTTTTCACCAGTAATTTCTGGAAAACACATTCTTATCTCTTAAGCCCTGTGGTCTCCATTATATAGCTTTTTCAGGGTCTAGTCTGTCATGTTTAAAATCCAGAGAGAATATGCTATGGAGCAACAAAGCTTATGGCTGTGGTTACAGGGAAAACCCTCTGGCACACAGCAAAATAGCAGGGACCGTAAGAAAGAACCAGAGCTGGATGCAGTGTACAAGGTGCTGAACATGTCTGTGGAGAAGAGAGTTCAGGTTTTGCCTTTCTGCCTGCAACTCAATTGAAGGAAGAGCTCTTCAAGGGACATCATCTTCATCTGCAGTTTTCA